>MU090761.1:0-20504 GCA_014858505.1 Corymbia citriodora subsp. variegata
TGTGGAGTCAGAGCTGGGGGAGGAAATATTGAAAAGCTATGATCATTTCTATATTGTTTCTGAGCTTGCAATGTGGAGTCATGGCCCGAGGAAATATTAAAAAAGGCAGGTGAATGAGGTGGGATTGGTGGAGACTGATAAGATGTACTTCCTGTGCCCTGAATGCTTCCCTGACCAGAAGCATTGCCATTGGCCCAAGATGAGCCGCCACCTTGATACACCTCTTGTTGAGCCGATGGCATATCAAAGTCCTGGTTATTACCATCAGAAGGCAGAGGCACCCATCCGGGGAAGCCGCCCTGTTGTTCAGGGAGTGCAGACATTGCCCCTGGAGCAGGCTGATTGTTCTGCGCAGTGAAGTTATAGTTCTGGAAAAAGGCATACAATTGAGAGAACCGATTAGCTAGCATCAGTGAGACTGGAAGTAGCCAAATAAAAGCTATCAAGCAGATACCAAATCTATTTTTGCCGTTCCAATATGGTCATGATCATTTCTTTGCTGGTGCTGAGCCGGAACATGCGATGCAAAGTTGAGCTGGGATATGGATGTATCAGAGGGGGCAGGTGAATTAGGCAGAAATCGGTGAGGGGTACTTCTACTGCCTGGAAAACTTTCCCAACTAGAAGGATTGGCATTGACCCGAGATGAGCTGCCACCTTGATACACCTCTTGTTGAGGAGTTGTCATATCATATCCGAAGTTCTGATGCATATCCCCATCATGATTCATGTAATCATGTTGCAGGGGCAGCTGAGGCTGATAGTAGCTTTGTTCTCCGTAGGGACGTGTAAATCCACAGCCAAGGGCCAAACTGTTGCCTCGAAGCAGGGTCTGTGCTGATTGATGGATGGAAGCACTTGGTGCAAAAGGTGGAGCATTCTGATCAAAGAAAGCACTGCTTTTAAAAGATTTGCAGCATTTTAGTAACCGAGGTTTCCGACAATTCTCCTTTTTCTGGTTTCAATTAAAAAAAAAACAAATGCAATTCGCCGCCTTAACCTTTCTTGAAACACACCACCCTAAGACTTCTGGTTGTCAAGCACTTCCCTAATCGATAACTGATAATTCAACTTGACAGAGATACAATATAGTCAGTTCCCCTAGAATGTCGGACTCAATCTGAAGGAAAAAATATCAAAATTTACGAATTCCATATGGAGAAATCGGCTAGGCTAGAAGATTGTATACCATTGACATCATCGCTGGATGCTCCATTGAACCGTATGTCATGTGATGGAATGGTGAGAAGGGAAGGTCAGGTGAATCATTTCTGATAGGTGGAATGGAACATCTCGGCAAATTCCCTGAAAGTCGGATAAATTCACACAACTTAGCTTTTTGAAGTCACTACAAGTGCTTGACAAGCAGACTGCGGGTAGTTTAATGATAATAACGAAGAGAATCTAGAAAACTAGATTAAAATTTGCGCCTGACTAGACAACGGGAACTCTTTGAAGGACTCACTAAGAACAAGAAAAAGATATATCAGCATGCCTTGTCAGCCAACCGACACCATCCCAAGCGATAATCCCCGAAAAGCAATTCAACTCTACCAGCATTTCACCCAGAAGATGCACGATCTTCTGTGTCTGCTATCTTATATTGGCTAGCATCGGGATTGAAAGCAGAACATGCATATGTCTGCCGCTTATGTGGCTTCAAGAACACGATCTAACATGCCAAAGTTGTCTGACTTAAATTATACTTCTGTTGCACGGCATGATGACAAGAACATTGATGATAATGGATGGGATGAATTCACCATATTTGATAATTTCATTCAAAAGGGAGCTAGCATAAAAAAGGGTGACAGTTAATAAACTTCACTGATTCGAAAGATGGCAATGCCTCTCAAGATTAATCAAGAAACAAGAATACGGGATAGATGAAGTTCAAGTGTGTGAAACCTAGAGAATTCGCAAGCAATATCTCGGTGGTGAGGTCGGGGTCCATATTGCATTGCTCGAGCATTTCGTAGATCCCTTCTTCGGTTAAGTCGGGCTCTGTCTCCTTCACAATCTCCCTTATAATCTTGACTCGCTCCTTCCACTCTGCCGGTACCCTTGCTAGGCTTTTTGCTTTCTCTGTTCAAGAAGGCAAGAAGAACCGAATGTAAAAATTTCATCTAAATGGAAAATAAATGGGAAAAAAACAAACGAGAAACTATAAATCAAATTCACTGATTCGAAGGGTTCACATCACACTGAATCAAAAGAAAAAGAAATGATGGGTGTCTCTTGCATGATAGCAAGGGCTCTGATCAAGGGTAAACCAGCAATAAAAACAGAGAGTAACCGAAGCACGTGAAAACCTTTCTCAAGGAGGTTTATGAATTGCGCTGAGGGAGTCCATTTCCCATCGCTTGAGCGCTTCGTTAATTGCTTGGGGCAATCAGGAAATGCTCGATTTTCTCCTTTGGCTCCATTGGTATCGCTACCTTCCGTCATCTTCTTCTGCTTCTTCTTTGGGGCAACTGGTAAATGCTCGACTTTCTCCTTTGGCTCCATTGTTACCTCTGCCTTCTCTCTTTCCTTCTGCTTCTTCTTCGGGGCAATCGGGAAAGGCATGAATTTCTCCTTCGGCGCCATTGTTACCTCTACCTTCTTCGGGGCAATCAGGGAAGGCACGAATTTCTCCTGTGGCTCCATTGGTACCTCTACCTTCTCTCTCATTTCCTCTGCTCCTTCTCTGGGGCAATCGGGAAATGCTCCACTTTCTCCTCTGGCTCCCTCTTCCCCATTTTCCTTTCTCTCTGTTCACAAGACTCAATCAAGAAGACGCAGAGACTGCCCGCCGACAACAGAAACAGAGAACATCGGAAGAAAGAGTAAAAACCTCGATCAAAGGCTTTGCATTGCTCGAGTGCTCGGCGAATCTCTTGCGTGGAGTAAGGGCCGAACATCTGCGTTGCCGTCATATGCTGGACTTTCTCCTTCGGCTCTGACGGTGCCTCGAACTTCTTTCCATTCTGATCCTTCTCCCCCATTTCCCTTTCTTTCTCTGTTCGCAAGATTTGATCAAGAAGACCCCGAGACTACTCTCTCTAGTTCCACGAGTTCAAATCATGAGAAAGAGAAATTGGGATGGTTCGGAGGCTGAGAAATTCATATACCCTTCGCTGGAAGAATGGATTCTGTTTTCGCACTTCAGGCCCTCTTCACCAACTGTCTCTTAACTTCCACAACGGTGACGGTCAGCACAAGCTCTATGAAATTACGGTCATGTCCTCATTCTATTATCCCATATGGGCCCTGTGCTGGGCCAGCTCGGCCCAGAACCCTAAGAAAGTGAGCCGTCCACAACATGTTTTCGAAGTGGAATATTCACAAGATCCAATCTGCGAAAAGAAAATTCATTGCCATACGTGTTTTCCAATATTTGATTTATTCTGAATGAAATGAATAAGAACATATACATATATATATTTATACAGCGGAATTATCTAGGATCAGAAAATTAGATGCAAAAACATATGACGTCATAATTGGTTGATTTTATATTAATCCATATCTTATTTTTCATTCGTAATTTGGATGGTGCATCATGTATTTTGATATATATAATGAAAAATAAAGTTACGCTAACTTAAAAGAATTAGCTGCTGATTGTGTATACATGTCAAAGTTCACGTCAAATTGAGATCGTAGTTGAACTTGAATACACAAACCGCCTCAAAATTTGAGATTTTATTTACTATATAGAATTAATTTATTATTTCATTTTCTATCCTACATTTAGAGATTATTCCCTTCCTTGATGATTGATAATTATGAACATCAGGCCATATTTCAGCCATCTAAATATATCACGGTCTAGGATTGTCACTAAAAACAGCTTTGGTCGTCCCATTTCAAGTTCAACAGCGCATCCCTACATCATCTCTTAACTTTCACTGAAAGGAAAAAAGCTCTTACAACAACTGAGAGATGATACCACGAGAAAAAAAAAAAAAGAGATATCAAAAGATCCGGCCATGTCGGACCATGTGAAAAGTCACTCATCACCAAACAGTAAAAAATATATAGCCAAGCCCATTATGTTTAGCTGTAGAACCTCTAGTGTCCAATCGAACATGGTTTAAAATATAATAGTGAGAACTGATAAGTCATCTGGTTTGACATAAAATGTTGCCATTATCTAATTTGACTTACTTAAGAGCAAGGTCGTGATCTTCCATATGCAGATTTAGAAATACGGACATCCATCCTTCCCCGATAGTTATACAAAATCACACAATTCATTGACTACTTTTGTTTTTTGGTAAGAACATCATACGATTCGAGATCACCACAAGAGTTTCACGAGCGGACTTCAAATAGTTTAATGACAATAATAGACAGAACCTAGAAATCAAGATTACAACCCCGAGCCGTAGCGTGCTAATGTATGAATTATGTACCTCCTTCTGTGTAGACAACGAGGACTACTTAAAGGACTCACTAACAACGAAAACAGCTATCGATATCAGCATGCCTCGTTGGCAACCAACACCATTCCATTCCGGCAGCAGACACAGAATATGCACGAGAGTAAAGTCGCCACCAGCAGTTGAATTCTTCATTAAGTTGCCAGAATCTTTGACCAAAAGGATCGGACACGTCAGATTCTAAAAGTTTGAGTGACAGAAAACTTGTTTAGCCTTCCATATCAACGAAATCCTGTATGCTCACCCTGAATTCCTGGACCGTATCGTCATGAGTTGTCTGTTCTTCCAGCATCATCATCACAATTTCCTCCTCCTCGTTTTACAATGCTGCTGCTGTCGCTGCCAACTTCGTGTTGAGTCTTAGACTCTTCTGCATGGACTCCGAAGAATTCAATAATACAGATAGTGAAGAGAAGGCAAAGAGTAGAGTAGGGGTCGAAGTCGACTGCGTAGAGGACTACTTGGCATCGACATTTTAGGGGCCAAAATGAAGAGTAGAATCAAAAGAGATCAAAAGGGAAAATATGAAGAAATTTTATAGCGGTTCACTTGAAGTTGGCAACAGTTCAGATTCAAAGTCCCAGAACTTCCAGAATTGGGGTTGGATGTGTCTGCCCGGGCTCCAGATGCATGCGTATGTGTTTCTTCCTGCTCTGAAGGTATAAGCACTGTTGCATAAGTCTGAGGGCCCCCGATCGATCTTTCTCCACTGAAGTCACTTCATTTTTTTTCATTTGTAGAACCCGCAGCAAATCAATAATGATATGATAAAACAGACCAAACAGAAAGAGACGAAGAGAACAAATACACTAGCAAGTACCTGGGCCGTGTGTTCGATGAACTGCCTCATGCTGGAGGAAACTTTCCCAAATCATTTCTAGTGGAGATAGCCACATTTTTTCTAGACGCCCTGGGATCAGAACCAGCTCTTGGTGCATGGATTCTCAGATGATGCACGACATGCAAGGACAGGACATGGCTTCTTGATGTGACTGCAGCGTTGTCACCTGTGCTTCGAACAATTTGCTTCCCTTTCCCTATCCCTATATTTAAACTGGGCAATTGGAAAGCAACTGATGGCACAGCAGCAGCCGGAGGTGATGAAACATGATCTTTGGTTGCTATCCGCTTCTGAAATTCAAGAGTGTCATAATTTGCAAAGGTGAAAAACCAGCCAAGGCATTGAACTCTAACATTATGACATGAATCATCTGGTAAAAAGACATAAACGAGACTAAGATCATCGAATCGTGATCATCCACATGCAGATTAAGAAACATCTGCATCCATGCTTTCGCAGATGGTTACACAAGAACGTCATACAATTTGAAGTGACCATAAGGGCTTCACAAACGGACTGTGGATAGATTAATGACAATAATAAGCAGAATCTAGAAATCAAGATTACAATCTAAGCCTCAGCATGCTATTGTATAAGATGTTACTTCCATCTGTCCCAAATTCGTGCCTGTCTAGGTGACAAGGACTCCCTAAAGATTCACTATGAACCAAGAAAAAAATGTCTGATATCAGCATGGCTGTTGGCAACTGAAAACATTCTGAGGGATAGTCCCCAAAAACCAATTTAACTCTACCAGCATTTCATGCAGATAGCAGACACAGAACAAGCAGGAGGGAAAAATCAGCCAAAAGCAGTTTGTTTTTTATTATGATGCCAGAAACTTTGGCCAGAAGATCGGCTGATATACTGGCTTAGCCTTCCCTATAAACTGCATGCCGTATGACCCACCCTGAAGACCCTGGACTGTGTCGTCATGAATCATATCCATTCTCCCAGTATCACTATCAACACTTCCCCCTTGTTTCAAGATGCTGCTGCCAACTTTGTGTCACACCCCAAATCAAATCCTAGCTAGAAAGGGGAATGACACGGCCGTCCTTCCTCTCGAAGGACGCAGCCTCTAAACTCCCAAAAACCTGCTCCCAAAAGTCTCCTCATGACTATCGCTCTCGTACTACTCATCACTAGCTGAAAAACCTGAAAAGATTGAAATAATAGAGGAGTGAGCAAACCACAGCTCAGTGAGTAATGCATCTCTTCTAAGCGGATCGAACACCCACTATGCACATTTACAAACAAATCACCACTCTTTTAACCCAATTTCAAAATAAAACAAATATGTAATAAAAGGATAAATCACATTTGTTTCAACATAACTATATTTATGGCAGAAATATTTATTTCACAATAATTTCAAGACAAACATCAATGGTCTAATCCATTGATTAATCTCATTAACTCACGCCAATGGTCCATTCCATTGGTTAATCTCATGCCAAATATCAATGATCTATTCCATTGATCCATCTCATATAGAATCACAACTCGATGGTCCATTCCATCGACTAAACTCAAATCGCATGTCAATAGCATATTCCATTGACCAAACTCATATCACAAATCAATGGTCCACTCCATTGACCAAACTCAGCTCAAATATCCAGCTATGGTCACGAATAACGCTATGTGACAAAGCGACCAAGATTCCCCCTTGGTTAGGTCTCCACCTACTATAAGCCGGTGGCTCGACTCACAAGGATATCCTAGACTAGTATGCGCATACCCATAAGCCCCTCATTAGGCTCACGGCGATATTGAGCATCAACACCAATCCATGATAATATCATCCAGAAGCCATAAAACCCAAATTAAAAACCATTTCACAATTCAGGTTTAATAACCAAACCACAACTTTTCACTATTGCAATTCAAATATCAATGGTCGAGTCCATTGATTAATCTCTACAAAATCACACTTTATAAATCACAATACACTTCCCAAAATATTCCAAATTCCACTTCATAAACCAGTTCACAAATCAATATATAACTTTTCATATACCATATTTAAAATCAAGGACTCCTCATGAGTCTCTTCCCAAAAGGTTTCGCAAATCCAAAATATATAATGTTTCTTAACATCGTTCATCGAACAAAATACATATTTCCACCAAATAATTCTCACACCGTTCACATATGTCAAAATGTAGTAAATGCTCGATCCAAATTTTATGTAACAAATATGTTTATTCATAACTCATAATATCTCAAATCCGTATCGCTTTGAAGACATGAATTTACAAATTCTTAGAAGAAATAGCACTACTCACCTTAGAACGTCTATGCTTAAATGAAGACGATTACTTGAATAGTCAGGACCCGCAATCCTGACAAATAGGTGAGAAATAATATTAACATTGAGTAAAACGCTATCCTAATTACAACCTAGCTAAACCATACTTATTTGTCGATAAAACGACGCCTACGCGCTAACAAATGGCATATCCAAATGATGTGGAGCTTGAACGTGCAACTTAATCATGCCATAACTTTCTCCACCGAGTTCCGTTTTAAACGTTTTTATAGTCAATAGAAAGCTCTTTCCACGTACTCTAAGAACCCTAAATTACCCATTCCCAAATCAAGCCAGAAATCGACAAAATATGGCCCCGAAGTGTTCGACGCGCACTGTTCATCACGCGCGGGAAACTTCAAAATTTTATTCCGAGCAAACCGTAAGCTCAAATCAAGATCCGTAAAATCCTATAGCTTCACAACATCCTAAACTAGCATTTCTATAAAAATGCGCAGCTCAACGGCTCAAAAATCGGTCTTCGCCGTTCAAATATCCAATAATTCCGAATTTTGAGCCCTAAATTCAAAACTACTCCGATTGAACGAATGAGGGATGCGAGCACTTACTGGGGTGTTGTAATACCAAGTTGAATCGGCTTGGTGAGGTCCCCGTGGCACAAAAATCTCTCTATTTTTTCTTCCTCCTTCTTCTTCTTCTTTCCCTCTCCCTCTCCCTCTCTTTCTTTCTTTCCCTTTGTTCTGCTCGAGCTCCCCCCTTCTTGTCCTTTTATATCATTTTCTTTTTCTTTTTCTTTCTTTCTTTTCTTTTCTTCTCTCTCTCTCTCTCCCGAAACCTCTCGATCACTCCCTCTCGGCTGAAGCTTTCCTCTTTTTCCTCCCCTTTCTTTTTGACCATTCAACTCTTCTTTTTCTCTCTTCTTCTCTCTCTTTTTTTTTTTTACTGGGTAAAAACCCATATATTACACTTTGTCTTAAGACTTAGACCCTTGTGCATCGATCCGCTGGAGAATTCAATGATGCAGATAGTGAAGAAATGGCAAAGAGCAGAGAATGAAATTTCATAAGACATCAAAAGCTGTGTGGAGGAAGAACAGGTCTTTTCCCAATTCGTGCCATTTTCAGCATGACATTATCATGTAGTTTCAAGGCAAGCAACTTCGGACTACTTATCACGACTTCTAAAACTTTAGGATCCAATTCAACAATGACCTCTTGTTTGAATTTGCCGCATTAGTCTATAAACTTATATGGAGAAAACTGTTAATGGCATAGAATTCAGTAATTATGAAGCATAAACATCACAGAAAAGCATAAGTAAATATCCTGCTCTTGCTTTGCAAACGTTACCTCTTTTCTCTTTGTCCATTTGCTCCACTTCTTCAAATCCTTCTACAAAGATTCGAATCATGACAAATTATCAGTTCCCCGAAGAAAATGGCACAGGCGACTCCTTATGAACCGAAATTTGCATGTATGAATCTACTGGTACATTCATAACCAAGCAACATGCCATCATCCAGTATATTAACTCCTAAAAGGAACAGATAGAATGATGGTCGAAAACTAACAGTGCTCACCTAATTCTGCGGAAAAACTTTCTTGGCATGGTTAAATGTTATTCTATTGCCTAGCATCGTAATTGAAAGCTGAATATGCATATATCTGCCACCTATATGGCTTCAAGAGCATGAACGTACTTGCCAATAGTTGTCGACCTTATTTATATTTCTGTTGCAAGGCACCTTGACAAGAACACCGCTGACAATGTATGTTACAAGTTCACCCAATTTGATAATTTCATTCAAAAGGAAGCTAGCAAGAAAAGGGAGATAGTTAATAAACTTCCCCGGTTCAAAGGATGGCAATGCCTCTCAAGATTAATCAAAACAAGAACATGGGGTAGATGATGTGCAAGTGTGTAAAACCTAGAGAAAGGAGACTCTGAGTGGTGAGGTCAGGGTCCATGTTGCATTGCTTGAGCATTGCATAGACCTCTTCGTCAGTGAATTTGGTCTTCATCTCCTTCAGATTCTCCTTTTATGCTTGACTTTCTCCTTATGCTCTGCCAGTATAAGACCTAGAGTTGATAATTTCACCAGAATGGAAAGTTAAAGGTAATAAATAAAAATGAGAAACTAAATCAACTTCACTGATTCAAAAGGTTCACGTCACACCGAATCAAAAGAAAACAAAACAATGGGTGTTTCTTGCTTGGTTGCAATGACTCGGATCAAGAGTAAACTGGGAACTAAAAACAGAGGATGTCAGAAGCATTGCATTCCTCGACTTTCCCCTGTGGCTCCATTGGTACCTCTACCTTCTTGATGTTCTCTTCCTCTACCTCTATTTTTCTGGGCGGCAAGAGGCATTTGCTTAATTTAGAGGGATCTGTCTTTTTGGACCTTATTGTACAATTCAGAACAACCAACTCCTGAAGTTAATACTTTTCCTGGCTGGCGTTTCTTGTTTCTCGTCTACCAGAGGCCCTAATAAATTATTCGAGATGTTTTGTTAAGCAAGTTCAAGCAATGCTGATTTTTATTTGTAACATTCGGCTCTTTGGGCTCCACATGGATTTAAAAAAAAAAAAAAAAGAGAAGAAAGGGAGTTGAAAAGTCAAAAGGAGAGGAGAGAGAATAAGTGGGGCTTTGTCTCCCACTTTCGGAAACCAGAACAGTCGGGAAGGAGAAAGAAAACAGAGAGAAAAGAGAAGAGAGGGAGAGAAGAAGAAAGGGAAAGGAGGAGAGGGTTTCACACGTGCGCGCCGTGGGAGCCTCGTAAAGCCGACTCGACTCTTTTACGCAACACCCGGTGAGTACACATGCCTCTTATTCCTCCAATCGAAGTATTTTTCCGGTTTATGGCTCAAATTCGGAATATTGGGAATATTGAGCGGCGAAGTCTGATCTTTATGTTATTGAGCTATGAAAATTTATAAGAATGGTAGTTTAAGATGTCATGGACCCGTGGGATTTTACGGAATTGGATTTGAGCTCGTGGTTTGTCCGAAATGGAATTTTAAACTCCTGCCCACTGGATGTGCAGTACGCGCGCGGTTGCTGTGGGGTCTGATTTTGTCGGTTTCGGCTCGAAATTGGATTGTCCTAATAATGGATCTTCTAGTGCTCGAAATTATCTTCGTTTTGACTACAAGATTGCTTGAATCGGAGTTCGGATGAGAAAGTTATGGCGTAATCAAGTTTTGCACCCTAGTCTCACTTCTTGAACGGCTTGGAATAAATTGCTTTTGTTAAGTGTTTTGTTAGCTCTTAGGGGTCATTTTATTAGTGTTAAGGCGTGATTTAGTTGTCTCAATAATTGAGGTAGAGTTTTATCGGGTTTTAACTCATTCCTCAATTATTTGTTAGGACCGCGAGTTTGACGATTCAAATATTGTTTTATTGGATTGTAGGCAACGAGGTGAGTGGTACTATATCTTCTTTGAATTTGTAAAATTCATGTTGAGAAAATTATATGGATTATATATAGTATGTGGTTATGAAATGATATTATTATTGCATAAAAATCGGATCGGGCATGGACTACCTTTTGATTGTTTATAAAGGTTTGGAAAGCGTATTATGCAAAGTGGTAGAAGGCAAGATATATTTTTAAGTGTCTTGCAAATGGTTTATGGAAAAGTATGTGGATGACTTGAGAAGTTGTGGATGATGATGTTGCAAAAATGTATTTATTTGGTTTATTATATTGATTCCTGGATTGACTTTCTGGTATTGGATGATGGTTATTTTGCTCATTATTGCTGTGAGCCCATTGAGGGGCATGTTAATATGCATACCGGGTAGGATATCCTTCTGGGCTGAGCCACCGGCATTATAGGTGGAGAGCTTGCCAAGGGGGAATCTTGGTCGCCTTGTCACAAGGCGTTGTGTCGTGACCATGGTAAGAGATTGAGCAATAGATTAGTTAATGGATGGACCATTGACTTGTGATTTTTAAATGGAGATTATTCAATGGACTTGACCATTGATTCTTGCATTGTGATGGTTATTTAAATGAGTTTTTCATATGAGTATAAAAGTAACTCCTACATGATTCATTATGTATTTTATATATTGAATGGAGTTTAAAGATTACGGGATTTCTTTGAATCCATGCATAATACTTGTCCGATCTGCTTAGAAGATATGTATTACTCACTGGGCGGTGGTTGCTCATTCCACTCATCATTTATGTTTTCAGGTTCCTCGGTTAATGGCGAGTAAAGCGAGAGCGCTGTTGGGGGGAAACTTTTGATTCTTTTTGGGTATGACTTGAGGAATAAATTTGTTTAGTGCTTATTATCTTTTAAATTGGCTGAGTTCTGTTTGTTAATATTATTTTTGAGGATTATAGAAACTCTGATGTATAGCCAACGTGTTGGTCTATCTGATATATATATGGGCTTAAGTTTATATATGTTGATATCAGGTTGTTGATTATATTGAGACTGCGTCCTTCGTGTGGAAGGACAACCGTGTCATGTTCTCTTTTTTTGCAGTTTCGGGGTATGACAGTGGTCATGGCGGATATGGATGGGCTCTTTCAAGGCGATGGGATGGCATGGCGTGTCACAATGGCAAGTACCTGCGACAAGGGCTATCGCAGTTGAGGAAAAGTTATCAGACAGAAGGTTCTAAATCCGTGCTGCCTGCGCTCGCAAGCTGGAGCTCCGCAGGACACGTGAGGGCTACGGGGACAGCGGGGATCTTGTGGTCGTGAAGGAACCTCTTTTCGAGGAGATTTTAAGGAGGCTTCGAGGGTTTTTTTCTTTGGGAAAATGTTGTTCTGTTTTCCTTTCTTTCCTTCCCTTGTTTTTGGGGAGCCGCGGTTTAGACATTTTATCAAGTCAAATTCGAGACATGGAGGATTTGAGCCAACGGGGGAGATTGCCTCGGGAGTGGGATAGACATGGGCGGACTTGATGAGCGCGACTCACGGGGAGGCTGGTCAAAATCCGATGGTTCATATCACCCTAGTTTAGGAATGTAGATATTCGAAAATAATTTTTGAGAAATTTCAAATAAAAATATAAAGTATCCTTATTTTTTTAAAAGTGAATTTAAAATTGATCTTATTTTAAATAAGAGTTTGAAATGGATATGGCAATTTCAAATAAAGACATGATTTTGCCAACTAGTCAAATTTTCTAAGCATTTTCGTTTAAAAATAAATTTTTTTATTTCTTTTTCTTCTTTTTTGTTCATCTTCTCGTTTGTCATTCAAACATTAGTGATGGCTTCTTGCTTGATAGCGAGGTTTTTGAAGTTGTTTCAATGAATAACACCGATTTCACTTTAAACTTGAAGAACGATTCCATTTTAGAGCTCATCGATGAGCTAAAATTCACTGCCACAGGAGGGATTATGTTGAGTTTTGAGGTTTCGCTTCAAAATTGAAGTGCTCGCTTTGGTTTTGCTCGAAGGCAATCGTGCTAACGTCGAACTCGAAGAGATCTTTATTTAGGAGGCAATTGAAGTCGAAGAAGGAGATGGCGGAGAGACATTTGGAGCGAGATGGTTCGATTGCAGGTTCAAAAGTGATGGAGTATGAGGATGGCGTGGTGGCAACGAGATGAGGATTTGCCGGGGAGGATTCACTGATGAGGTGTTGCTTGACGAGACGAAGCCTCATGGACACTTTACTGCTCGATGATGTCGCCATTTTGGAAGGAGCTAGGGCATACTAAACTTTGACCATTTTTTGAAACTGATATGATTTCTCCAAACTTTTATTTAAAATGATGTCCAGTTTAGATACTCTTTTAAGAAAATGAGAATATTTCAAATTGGTATATGAAACTTCCTATGATTTTACAAGAAAAAAAAAGGTGTTTTGATACTTCAAATTAAAGCATCCGGTTCAAAAAGTCGATTGCCTGTTGAAATTTGACCAAAGTTTATCGGTAATCAATATAGCAAAGAAGGTATTTTCACATCGTCCTTCTGTGTATTTTAAGATGATTGGGGTTTGACCAGCAAAGCGTTGACTTTTTAATGGAATTGTTTGCCTTTTCTTTTTTTCCTTTTTCAGGAAAGGAGAACATCGAAGGAGTACCCTCAATTTGGCGAACGAAGTATCCAATGAAATTGTAAAGACGAGTGCGTGAAGTTTTTAGGAAAACTTCTACTGACATCTGATTTTCTTCCAAACTCACATTTCTATTGGATCTTATTTTCTAAATGATCAGATAAATAGAAACTACAAAAGTATAAATAGTAAAGGGCCGAGGTGGGTGCTTGAGAATTTCTTAATTAGGTAAAGTTTTTCTCAAAATCTACACTATGCTTTATCATTTTATGTTTGTAATTTTATATTACTTTTAATCTCATCTTATGGTAGTATTTAGAACGATGCAGCATGAGTACAAATTTAATTGATTAAGATGCATGCTCGGTGATTAATATAAGCGAATTAGAAATGCTGGTGTGTTTTTTTCAATTTCAAATTTCTAAGATTGAACAAAAATTACTAAATTCATTTATGATTTTGATTTACTGCTCTTTTTTTTTTTTTTTCATATTTCCTCATCTTCTGACCAGGCGTGCTATTATTTCAATTTTTTAAATGTATTTCGTGAGTCATTTTTTCTACTCTTGATACAGATTCTAATGCAAGGCATGTATTGATGAGTAAAATCTAATCGATCCTGTGCATCTACTTTGCCGTGGGCCCAATTCGCCACAGCAAGACGCCACCTTATCTCTTTCTATTTGCGTCGATAATGGCGGGCCTCATGCATGACAAAGACAGAACGTAGTCCTCACCTACATGGACGCCATGTCCCACCTTCGATCGGTGCTTTTGGAATCGAAAATGCAACGATCTTTTTACAATGGCTATGAAACCCTAAATATACAATTTGCAGGACTTGGAGATGATTTTAGCCTCAATTGGGCATATCATGTCTATTGAATGTTAGAATATTTAACTAATAAATCATGCATTCATCTAAGAGTTTAAAATTTTAGAATAATTAGCAATAGTTTTACAAAATCTCACATGAGTTGTGTCCAAAATTGATTGGAATGTTCGTCCAGAGTTGGGGGGAGATAATGAGTTGATTATTAATGTTTATTTTGTTTTGTAAAAACTAAATGAAAAAAAAATGATTCACTTAAAATAATCAGTCATTGAAAAATGTTTTAACTATCTGAACCATTGTTCGTTTAATGATAAAAAAAAATTCATCATTTTTGTAAAAAATACGAATGATCATTTTTGAAAAATATTTTGCATATTATTCATTTTGTGCCATATAAAGGCATCCTAAAAGTTAGGGGCAACATTATTTGAGCCAGAAAACTGACAGGATGTATGAAAATCCCTAAAAAGTGTTGGGTGCATTGGATCATATGAGTCAGGTCACATATACTATTAAATCATGTGGATCTCACATAAGATATATGTTATATTGCATCAGGTGCAACTAAGTTTTTTTTCTTAGATTCCTTCTTTGGAACTTGTTGGTCCATATTGAAAGATGGATTGCTCATCCTCAATAGAAGAACAATAGAAGTGCTAAAAATTGTGTACGATGCTCACTTTAATGACAAAAGTTTTTGTTGGATAATTTAAGTGCCAAATTAGAAAAAAAAGCGATTAATCAAGTGCTAATGGCGAGAAATTCTAGCCAAAAATAATATGTGACTTTTATAGTTTAAAATTTTACATAACTTGGCATATTATTTAAATATCTAGTTCAGGTGACATTTCCGCGTAGCATGCTTGACACTAAAGTGTGGCGAGAGCAACTCGAGCAGTCCACTGATAGCCAACAAGTTTGGGATTAAGACCTCGGCCATGGGCACGATCCACACTATCCATGGGCACGATCCACACAGCCAAGGCACACGACCAGGATCGATTCACATGGCCATGGGCACGATGCACATGGTCCCTAGGCATGATGCAGGGCACAGGATTGATCCACACAGCCATGGGCATTGACTGGGATCAATCCACACAGCCAGGGCAAATGACCAAGATCGATTGCAGCTAACGGCAACATTAGGGAGTCCGGAGACGTCGGTGGTGGCCACTTTTTAACAACAACTAACATTGAATTGATCACTTTAAATAAAATTTGACACTCAAGTGGTCAATATTTATAACTTTTAGATAACATCATTTATGGATTATATGCTAATTGGGCATGCCAGTGAGCCACATAGGATTGAGAAATTGTTAAAATATAGTAACACCGGATTGTCGGCGATTCATATCAAAGTTGGCATTTAAGTAATCCTAAAAATAAACTTTTGGTACTGACATATACATTGTATATAACTTTTGACACTTCTAATATCCTCCTCCTCCTCCTCCTCATGAATTCAAGAGGATTGCTTCATCGTATCAAGATCATAGTTCTGTGAGGACAATGAGACACACAAGGTGGGGGAGAATGAATGGCTAAGTAAAGTAGAGCAATTTTGGACCTAAACAAATCCTTAAAATGTTAAAGGGAGAAAAAACAGGAAAAAAACCCTCAAGGGATGGGGTTTCCCAATGTCACTCTCATATTCCTACTCAGTAAGGAAGAAAAACATGAGCCAAAAATTGGAGAGTAAGGCATGTGGGTATCGACACATTAAAACAAACCAAGCTGGGCATTGGGTTACCAACCTACCATTGGAGGCCCTCTTAAAAGCTTTCAGGCTTATGTTGTGTTGACATATGTTTTACACAGTTGTCTTATAACTGATTTGTCAGCTTAGTACCCTAGATAATGAATGTTTGAGTAAAGTAGAGCAGTTTTCTTTGTACAACTCATGAGCACGACAGTAGAAAGCCCATTATCTAAATAACCATGAGAGAGAGAGAGAGTAATGGTGGTGGTCCTGGTGGTTGTGGTTGGCTCTTTCAACAATGATGGAAGGGTGTGGTTGTCATGGTGGTTGTGGTTGGCTCTTTCAACGACCATGGCAAGGTGTGTCAAGAGGGCAAGTACTCACGACAAGGACTATTGTAGCCGGACAAAAATATAAAAAAAGTGATAAATCTATTATATTAGTACCAAATCTTTTCATTTAACCATTTTAATCTTAAATATTTTCACATTATTATTATTTTTGTTCTAAACCTATTGCAAAGATAGAGCTTCTCTATGTTCTCTTTTTCTTTTTTCACTTAAAGATAAAACCTAAAACGTTGATCTTTCCATTTTTAATTAATTTTTCAATTATGGCATGCGTCAACTCAGCAATGCCAGAAAAAAAAAAAAAAAACCCTTCCCAAAAGAAACTCTTCTTGCATGCTTTCATCTTCAATTTCTAAAGCAGTCTTTTTTTTGCCTCATTTGGTGTCTTCTTTCTCTTGTCGTTTTCACTTTTCTTCGCTCGATGTGGTGAATGAATCTCCTGCAACTGAAAACTTTGCGATAATGTTGTCACCTGTTTAGCCAGCAGGATGGCCAAGACTTGGTCCTATGATTTCTCTGAGATTTGGTGAAAACTCTGATCTCCCATTTAGGTGTAGATCTAAAGCTGGAAACTTTTCTCTCTAGATTTAAATCTTGATTTGGTTATTTCTTAAAATGTTCAATTTGTGATTATTCAACATGTTATGGTTATTTTGTCGTCATCATTGCTATATGACGATGGTATTAAGAACGCCAAACCTAAGCGCATACTAAAAATAGTAGNATTGGGTTACTGACCTACCACTGGAGGCCATCATAAAAGCTTTCAGGCTTATGTTGTGTTGACATGTGTTTTACACAGTTGTCTTATAACTGATTTGTCAGCTTAGTACCCTAGCTAATGAATGGTTGAGTAAAGTAGAGCAGTTTTCTTTGTACAACTCATGAGCACGACGGTAGAAAGCCCATTATCTAAATAACCATGAGAGAGAGAGTAATGGTGGTGGTCCTAGTGGTTGTGGTTGGCTCTTTCAACAATGATGGAAGGGTGTGGTTGTCATGGTGGTTGTGGTTGGCTCTTTCAACTACCATGGCAAGGTGTGTCAAGAGGGCAAGTACTCACGACAAGGACTATTGTAGCCGCACAAAAATATAAAAAAAGTGATAAATCTATTATATTAGTACCAAACCTTTTCATTTAACCATTTTAATCTTAAACATTTTCACATTATTATTAATTGTGTTCTAAACCTATTGCAAAGATAGAGCTTCTCTATGTTCTCTTTTTCTTTTTTCACTTAAAGATAAAACCTAAAACGTTGATCTTTCCATTTTTAATTAATTTTTCAATTATGGCATGCGTCAACTCAGCATTTCCAAAAAAAAAAAAAACCCTTCCCAAAAGAAACTCTTCTTGCATGCTTTCATCTTCAATTTCTAAAGCAGAGAGTCTACTTCCCTCTACCTTTCTTTTTTAGGCCTTGAGTTCCTTTTTTTTTTTCCCTCTCCCGATCTAATCTGAGTCTTTTTTTTGCCTCATTTGATGTCTTCTTTCTCTTGTCGTTTTTACTTTTCTTCGCTCGATGTGGTGAATGAATCTCCTGCAACTGAAAACTTTGTGATAATGTTGTCACCTGTTTAGCCAGCAGGATGGCCAAGACTTGGTCCTATGATTTCTCCGAGATTTGGTGAAAACTCTGATCTCCCATTTAGGTGTAGATCTAAAGCTGAAACTTTTCTCTCTCGATTTAAATCTTGATTTGGTTATTTCTTAAAATGTTCAATTTGTGATTATTCAACATGTTATCGTTATTATTGTAGTCATCGTTGCTATATGACGATAGTATTAAGAACGCCAAACCTAAGTGCATACTAAAAATAGTAATTTCTAGAGGGGAACCTCTTGGTGTGTGTTTATCATCATTGATGGTTTTAGTGATGGGTCGCTAATTATTTTTTAACTGTGTGACCACTCTAATCTTTTGGGATGAGAGTGTACTTATAGGTGTAAATTGTTCTCTTTTGCTTTATACGTTTTCTTTTTGTTTTGCATTTCTTTTAGGATTTTATTACTTGGAAGCTTTTTACATTCCTCTTATGTTTTGATTATGACAAGTGAATACTTTTTTTCAATAAAAAAATTGGTATTTTAGTTCTAATTTTTTTTTCATGTATTTAAGTCTTTAACTTGCACGCATTATGCATTTCTGAACTCCAGCTAGGTCAATTTGTTTCTTTTAGATAGAAAATATCATGTGCCTGTTTTTTTATCATTATTCTTTAAATCCGATGTGGCTTTTTTCTTGAATTAATATAAAACTGCCCAATAAGTTTTCCATCCAGCAAAAACAATGGGAGCTAAAGATGGAAGTCGGACTATACAACCTAGTCAATTCTACCTGAGAATTGGATTGAAGTGGCCTAAAAACCCGTCCAATTCCAAATTCTTGGTTCCAAAATTTTGGAATCAATGGGAGTGGATTCACTTCTCGTTTCCAAGTAAAAAACCACACGGTAACCGGACTGATTGGGCTAAATTTGGAACCAATTTTATAAAGTTTAAAAACCCTAATTGTTCTCTTGACATCTTTTTGTCCATCTCTTTTTTTCATTCTCACAACCTCATTTAAACTCTTCATGACTTTCTTTCGCTCGTGGCTCACCCTCCTCCTCACTTGCCATGGCTCGCCCTTGGTCGTTCCTAATTCGCATTTGCTTGGTCGCCCACACTCATCTTTTACTTTGAACTATTTTGCTATTCTTATTATTGTAAAAATAAAACCTAAAAAAGGAACAAAAGGAACAAAAGAAAAATAGGTTCTCGTGTAAATCCTAAAATCAAATAGAAAAAGCAAGATAGGTTCCAGGATAAACATGCTAGGTTTTAGTTTCCAAAAATGAGGAACCAGCTCTATTGTAGATTTCAGGTTCTAGATTTAGAACTTATTTACTCAAGAACCGATCAGCTCTAAATGGCCGGACTAAAGTGCAAAACCAGAACATAAGTTTTAGGACTGAATCATAAAGATAAAAATAAAAATTTAGAAAGTGTGGAATCTGCATGAGTCTTATGAGTCCCGAAATCTTTTTCTTTCTTTTTTTGATTTGAACTCCCGAAATCATTATTTGATTAATTGTTCACGTGAATGGTAGATATATTCGATGAAATGACGTCATATTCACGTCACAGATGGTCGTCCGTGTTGATTGTCGTAGGGTTTCGGATGACAATTTTGACGAAAACCTTGAAACATGTCTCTTTCGGCCAAAGGCCAGCCATTATATTTTAGACCTCTTGAAAGTCGTGATAAATTGGTGGAAAGTCGCGACTTTTTTGGGAATTTAATCGTTAAATTCTGTGTCTTTGTTAGAAAGACTTTTGAGTTTTGCGCTGCGGAATGAGTTTGAGGTTTCTTGAGACAAATTTGTTTTCATTAATAAGTACCCAAAACTCGAAATTGACTGATTATATAGGTGCAAGAATCTTTTTTCTTCAAAAATATGTATATTATACTGTTAATCAAGTTAATAATGTAATTTTTTTATTCAAAAATATGTCAAGAAAATGTGAATTAATTAAGTTTCAAGTAGGTTTTGGATTCCCATGTTCTTAAGGTGGACAAGGTTCAGACACCTTATAAAAGCTTGTCTCGTGTGTGAACAGGTTTGGATTCCATGTTATCTTTTAAAGGGGAATATTACCAAAACAGTATTAAACCTATTATAATTTTTCAAATTCAATTGTAAACTTTTTTTTGCCAATTCAGTTTTAAACTTTTTCAATTATGTTAATTTAGTCCATCTAGCCAAATTTGACTAGTCAGCACTGACGTGGACGTCATCCGGCAAATGTTGATGTGGCAGTTTTTAAATTTTTTTCGAATTTTGTAATTTTGTAATTTTTTTCCTTTTCTTTTTTCTCTTCTTCCTCTTTACTTTCTCTTCCCTGCAATAGCCAATGAGCAGCTGGCAGGCATTGGGTGAGGGCCATGAAGCCTTGAAGCCCTTGTTGGCAGCCTGTCGAGATTTGAGCGAGGCTTGGGGCTGCAGGTGAATGCGTAGGAATGGCGAGAACCCAAGGGGGCAGGAGAGAGACCCA
>MU090762.1:0-20485 GCA_014858505.1 Corymbia citriodora subsp. variegata
AATCATAAAATTTTCAACTTTGATAATTTAATTCTAGACATTTTGACAATCTAATAATATAGTCATTCGTGCCATATAGGATAGCCAATTAGTTGAAAGACAAAATTAGCAAATTGTCAATAAATGTATGATTCAATTGGCAAATTATAAAAAAGGTTTAAAGATAATTGATAAAATTGAAAATTTTAATTGCACATCGCTCAACAAATTTAGGACTTTTCAAACAACTAATAACAAGTAGAGTGACTTCCTTTTAGTGGTTGATAGATAGCGTCGCTGTGTTGGGTATACGGTGGTTTTATCGATTGTATGTTAATGTTGATGGACTGCTGATATATCTTTAATTGGGTTGTTGAAGATGTGAATTGGGCTTGTATGGCTCATAGTCCTCCCTGTTTTTATTAGCTGTGCAATACAATGATCTTTACCTATGGAAAAAAGGTTTTGCAAAATCGCTCGATAATAGTGCATTTGAATTTTCGTTAATGAAAAGAAATTATTGACTCAATATGAAGAATGGAAAGAGAAAATTATTTTAAGATTAAGTAATTAAGGATCTTTTGACGAAGGAAAAAAACGATTGTAGTCCCTTAAAAAATAAGATATCATCTATCTTAAAGGTAATCATTGAACGGACCCAGATTGAGTGTGTCTGAGATATCGTCCAAACTTGTCCTATAATACATTTTTTGTATAGAAATCTTAAGGCCGTGCTGGAATCTCACAAAATGCCCTTGCCAAGCCTGTCTAGAAAAACCTTTGGACCCGTATGGCTTAGGTTGGGTCCACGGGCTCCGAAACTCACGATCTAGTCTGGTTGATTCAAAGATATATGGATTCTTCCTCCACTTTCAAAACTCATGATCTGTGCGACCCCTTTTTTTTCCCTCTCCCTTCTCCTTCTATATTACTAGAAAAATGCACGCAGCCGCCAACAATTCAACATTCAAAAGATGTTTGCAGGCCCGAAGAGCCATTAATGCTGTCGCCTTTTCTGTCGTAACCTCTTTGATTCGAAACCTTATTTCAGGAGGGAAACAGAAACAGTTGCTGCAGAAGCCGAGCGCCTTTGTAGGAATCGGCAAAGTGCAAGTGGAGTGAATTCCTTTTGGTAGGTGATAGATTGTGTTATGGTTCGGGTTGTATTTCCTTGACGGTGGTGGTCTTGATGTATGTCTGTACCTCTTGAGTTCCCTGTCATTGGATACGTGGTGCTTTTGTGGGTTTGTACCTTCATGATGATGGGCTGCTGCTGGTGTATCATCACTTGGGTAATTGAAGATGTTGGTTTGGGCCTGGGGGCGATGTAGTACTCCTTGTTTTCATTGGTTGTGCAATACAATGATATTTACTCGTAAAAAAGAGATTTTGCCACATTACAACATATTTGAATTATGGAATATTTTCATTGGAAATCATAAAACTTGTAACAAAAGTGTAATTGAGTCTCAAAACTTACACAAAGTACAATCCAGTCATAAAACTAATCAAATTGGTTTAATCAAGTCATTCCGTTAATTTTGTCCGATAGCAATGATTACACAAGAAAAAGGGCCATGTTGTTACCATTTTGAAATAATCACCAAAGTAATGTCTAAACCCAATGATTCAAGGCAAAGATAAAATATTTTGGAACAAGGAAATATCTTTTTCTAATTGTCTTGAAAGCTAGATCAAGATTGCTAGTAGAAGCAAATACAATAGGACATAAATTCAAAGTTGATGAAAGCTTTCGAGAAATCTTTCACAAAATCATCAATGAATATTATCAACTCTTTCATATGTGTGGGGCAACCCAATTCTTGTTTTTGAAATTTAGAATTCCCTGCCTTTTTTTTTTTGAATCAAATTATCATATTGAAATAATAAGAAATTCACTCTTGACAGTCATATATGTTGCATATGTAAATCCTACATGTGAAAATAGGAGGAATTTAGATCTATGAAAAAAACCAAAGCGTTACTTGTACATGCCTTCCTTATTGCCGTTGATTTTATAGATACTTTCTACATCATGTTCACTTGTTGGGGATGCTTGTTCTTCGGCTCCACAAAGGTAAGATACTCTATAAGTACAACTTCTATTTTTCGCTTTTATGATGCTGTAAGTTTTGACATTCACATCTGACGTGAGAATTTTTCAAGATCCATACTAATGGGAAAGATGGAAGAGATGGTACTGGTCACTGGATTTATGATAAAGTGCGCTACTCTTCAACCGCCGATCTCGATTGATCACTTTCTTTCTCGTTCTTGCTAGCTCAACACTTGCCTACTCTTCTATTTTCCAATGATCTGCATCGGAGAACAAGAGGGAAACTGAAAAACAAACTTTAGATAAGACATGCTTGGATTGATCAAGAAAAGGCCATTATGTCTGCAATTCAAAAGGGCAATAGCATCAGATCAGGAGTGCAAAGGACTAATATCAATTGCACGGTTACTTATCATCTTCAGTGAAATGCTAATCCAGATTTGAACAATCTTTTCCTTGAATAGTACAGCATTGGTTTCTCTTGCATAATTTGCCAGCCGAATGATGACCAATTAGTGAGGGAGCATGCTTTTCCGCCATGGTAAAGTGTCAATAGGGAAGATAGAGAGAATTGACCCCTCCTTTTGGGGGTCTTCTCGATTTTATTTGCAATTGCAGTAAGATTGTCATGAAAAGGAATTTTTTTGGCTTATTTTACTGATTTATGGAGCTGATGGTGATGCAGGTGCTGGAGCTGCACCAAGGAAGCATGCAGCACCGGCTTCTGCTTAATTGTTATGATTGTTTTGGGACATGATCAAGTTATTTTGAAGGATTTTTAGTTAGTGATACGTGGACGCTAGGACTTTTGGCATATAATGTTGCCTTTGTTTTTGTTTTATCTATTCTGGCATTGTTTACAATTTTAATTGAGTAGAGATTAAGTCAACTGTTTTTCTAGAACTCAGTTTAGTATTTCTTTAATGATGCAATTATGCAATTTCAAGTGAAGGCGAAGGCCAAGTATTATTTTTTTTCGGGGACAAGATGTGATGAACTTGCGGCAAAATAGAAGATAGACAAAAACTAGGTGTCTCTTATGAGTTATTTTCTTAGTTTTGTCATTCAACCGCCATTTGTAACACTTAAGAAGCATTTGGTAACATTTTTATTCTCATGAATAATTTATGTTCAGAAATATTTTATTTTTTATTTCCGTTCCATAAATGAGTTCTTAAGTAGAAGAATATGTTTGATAACTACATAAAACTTATATTCTCGGAATAAAAAAAGAATATAAATGCATTTGGTACAACCCTAAAAATTTCTATTTCCAATTATTTTCAAGTGCTTGTTGACATCCTAATTTTTGTCGACGCTTTTAAATATCCATTTATTTTAAAAAATTATAAAAAATTATATAAAGGTAAAAAGCAAAAAAATATATAAAAAAGAGAGTAAAAAACAAGGATAAAAAATACTAATAAAATTCAAAGCCCATACTCTTTAGCCCATTTCTTTCATTTCTTTTAACCCACGTGTCCAACCCATTTATCTCAGGCCACTCTTTTATTTCTCCTCCAGCCCATCCTCTTGTCTCTTTCTTTGACCCATCCGAATTGAATGAAGAAGGAGCCCAACCCATTCTTCCCTTTCTCCCCTTCTTCTCTCACGTACACACGCCCAGTCATGTTACAATGCTCAGCAGTAACGCGCAACGACCCCGCTCTAGTAGAAACGACGTGAGTAACGTGACGCCGGCTTACACAGAGAGCAACCGAGAGAGAAGGGGAGGTTTTCCATCTTCTTCCCATTTCTGGGTTTTCTCTGGTTTTCTTTTGGGGCGTCTTCTTCGGTTCTTGCTTGCCGAGAGCTTGAGAAAGGTGGGAAAAGCCAAAGCGAGAGAAAGAGCTAAGAGCAGAGGAGACGGAGAGGGAGAGAGAACAAAAAGGGTGAAAACACCATAGAGCGAGAGAGAAAGAGAAGCAGATTCTGAGAGGTTGAGGGAGCAAAGTTGCCGGAGTTAGTTCTTGCCGCTGACCACCATTTTTGTCTGTGAACAGGGCATCAAGTTCTGTCACAACCGCTAGTCCGCTGGAGGAAAAGAAGAGTACGAGTCGTCCATTGGAGCTTCACAGGCGAGTGAGTAGCGTTGTAACGCTGTCCCCAACCAGGCAAGTACCTCTTCTCCAAACATTCTGCTTTGCCTTCTTCATCCTGTTTTGGAATCGAGAACGTGGATTTTTATCGATGAAACTTATGGCTTAATCGCTTAAAACCGAGGTGGGTCCGGGAGAGAGATGATGTTAGAAATCTGATAGATCATGTTTTCGCCTAAAATGGCGTCGATTTCTGAGGTGAAAGTTCGTGTATCATATATGCACATCACCCGTTTGATGGAATGTCTGAGAAATATTGGGCTGATTATTTTATTTCTTTAAAAAATCTGCGTGGGCCTTTTTGTTTTTTTAAGTGGGCTTTGAGGCCGGCTTGATTTTAGCCCAACTTAGACTGATAGGATCCAGGTCGGTTTTGTACGGTTGGGTTTCTTGACTTGTTTCAAATTATTTTTAAATAAATAAATAAACAAACTTAAAAACATTAAAATATAAAAATTTAGAAAATTAAAAATTCAGAAATTTTTTAGAAATCCAAAATAACTCAAAATATTAGAATTTCTCAAGAAGCTTAAAAATAATTTTAAGTAATTTTCTCTTAAAAGATGGAAGCCTCTTGGTGTGAGATTGTACTCAAATTTGAACAAGCTCTTAGGGCTTTACTTTGGGTTTCAATTATCCTTAGAGATGAATGTCCTTGATTGTGCACTTTCAACGTGTAATCTTAGCTTCCCTTTGGCTTAATTAGGATTGACGTTTATTTATTTAATGCTTTCCTAATTACTAATTGTTATCTTAGTGATTGTGCACCTACATGATCACTTCATATGTTAGTGGATATGCCTAAAATTAATTCAAACTGCCTAACAAAAATCTTTTTTCTAAAATGAACAAAATTAAGTACCAAAATGGCATTAATTAATTAAATAGTGTAATCAAGTCCCCGACTTAGACTCTCTGCTTATGTCAGAAATGAGGTACACTCTTATACCTCACTTGATTTCTAATCGACCCCTAATATATTAGTGGTGACTCCTTATTAGAAAGCTTTTTATGATCAATCCAATGTTGCGTAAGGTATAAGCTTGGAAGAGCTCGCGTCTAATCGAGGGTTTTATATCCATCCTTTAGACAATTATCACAGGCTGATCGATCTAGCGTTCCCTTCGAACTCATGCGGCCTTAGGATTTCTCCCAAATAGCCTTTCCACTCAAACTCACAAGAATTCTAGAGAGAGAAACTCTAGAAAGAGAAGTTCTGGATTTTATTACTCTTGTAGAATGAGATGGTACAAATGAGGGGACCTCTTTATATACAAGTACATGGTGAATCGTATCCGTAGATCTCTTTTCGATTTAACGGTGGAGATCGTATCTCCCCAACTACCACCTAACCGCATTAATTACATAGGTGTACAATTACCATATCGCCCGCTCCTAGGAATATTTTAGAAGACTCAAGAAAACCCTAGGATTTAGGGATATTGGTTGAGGGTCGTTCCTTTCAAGGATCAGTCACGGCGTTGTTCAGAAACCCTCTTGGACCGTTCATATCTTCGAGCCGTGACACAATACTCCTAAACTTTTATTTTTTTCCTCCGAACGAAAAATGTATGTTGCAATTGTGTTTTTTTAGAGGAGTGTAAATTTGGTATTGAATTTTCATAGAGCACTCACAAATTTAATTTCTTTCTTGGTCAATGAAGGAAACATTAGTAATATGTATATTCTTAGAAGAAAATGTAGGGCTTGTATAGCATAATATTAGAAGTATATTTTGTACAACGAAAGTTAGCAAGAAGAAGAGTATCCTGTGGATCTCTACATAGACCATTCATGCATGACATTACAATAATAAATGATGTCGTCCATTGTTCAACTTTATTAGGTTGTCTTTGATTAGTTAGTATTTAAAAATAATAGGGTTAATAATGCGAAAACTCTAAATTAGTATACCTATGATAAATTTACCATAAATTAAATTTTTGATTATCAAAAATCCCAAGCTAGTACATCTTTAACAAATTTATCACAAATTGATACATTTGTGACAAATTTACCCTATGTTAATTTCCGTTAAATTTTACTATCAAATTGTTAAGTTTGAAGACACATGACAGTTGTCTGATGTACCAATTTGGGATTTTACTCTTCGTTGTCATAGTTGCATTAGTTTTATAATTTTTTTATGGTATTAATCCAATTTAACGTAAGATGTATTTGTCACAAATGTATCGGTTTAGGGTTTTTGGCAGTAAAAAAATTAGTTTGGAGGTGTATTTGTCACAAGTATATCGGCTTATGATTTTTTGTGGTCATTTGGGGTAAATTTGTTATAAGTATATCGGTTTAGGGTTTTTCGTGGTTAAAAAATTAATTTAGAATAAATTTGTCATAAGTGTATTAGTTTGGGAATTTTCGCAATATTAATCCAAAATAATATTACAAAAGTTGGAAACACAAAGTCATGAAATCTCAGACATATTGTGATCTATTACCATTTTATTTGTAATATTTTTTCTGACCATATTTATCTTAGCTATCTACTCATGCGATATATTATTTGCAACCTTCATTTCTCTAGGTCCAAAAGGGTTCCTATTCTCCATATAGGAAAATCTTTTTTGGTCTATCCTGTCTTGGTTATGAATGTATTTCTAGAGAGCACAACATACAATTATAATAAGTGCTTGTTTCCGAATTGTAAATGGAGGCATGTGTTTCAAAATGGTGAAGCGATTCTTTAATTCCCCAAATGACCTCCCAATGACATTTCTAAGTGAAGAGTGTTTTCAGTTGAACAATTCTTTTATTGTCCTTGGTCATCTCTCTCTACCTCTATACTCATTTAAATGACATCGTTAACCTTTAAATGGAGTTAAAACTCTCGAAAGTGCTGCATAACCAAAATGTACCCCATATTATTTATGTATAACATTGTATAAATAAATTTGTCATAATCATAATACAATTAGAAAAAAAATTACTCATTTTAGATAAAGTAAATATTGGGTAGTGGTTGAGAAAAATGCAATTTCAAATACTGACGCGAGCGCCTGACAATTGTTTGCAAATTCATCCCACCTAGCATACATAAAAGTAAATTTCATGTCAAACGAACAAAGACATGTCGCATTCTAGGTGGTATTCCTCTTTCCTACTTCTAAATGGGACTTGATGATACATAGGGACAAATACATTTATATGGGTGCGATCATAAAACCCACGCAACCTTGTGATTTTATGAAAGTTTAATGATATATAAGAATATTAACTATATGTATTTAATAGTGCAAAATCAATATGAAAATCATACCTTAAAATAGAGTTTATGGTTAGGATCCATAAGAAGACAAAATCAAATGACGATAGTTTGATAACCTTTTTTGACAGTTTGAGAACTGCTTTTAACACTATAGTGAAATACTTGCTGATTGTTTTTCTCAAACATTGGAATTTTTCACATAAATTTTTGATGGAGTTATTGTGACCAACCAAAGATAAGAAGATCCCAACTTGTTCATCTGCCCTAATATATTGACTATCTTTTAACTAAACTCTTGCCCTCATTAAATCACATAGATTCATAAAAGGATGTCTCTCCAACTTGAAGGTTTCTATATATTCTATGTAAATGTCCATAAACAATTCCTTCATATACTTGGGTCCTAATAATTTATTATCCCTAATAGGTTTTTTCATATGCACGAACATGTCAACCATAATAATGCCTAACTTTGTTATTAATATATCAAGATCAAATTCATCAAAGTATTGTTCAACTTGTTCTACCCACCATTTGACATGCCATTTGGTCCTCTTTCCATAGTATCTATGCCATAACACAAATATAAGAACATCATTATAAATATCTGAAAAAATATCCAATAATCGCTAATAACATAAGTTATAAAGTGAAAGCAAACAAAATATAAAAATCTCAAACAATTCATCATATACCCAGGCTACCACAAGAATGTAAGAGTCTCAACATCAATATCATTGAAAACCAAATACTAACCAATAATATAAGTCATAAAATCAAAACCCCATGCAATCCACAGTACATTTCCCAACTTCTACTTAAAACATTGGAGAAGTTCATTCCTCATTTCAGTTGGTACTTTGATGAAAGCCTCTTTCCATGCAATACTAACACGTGCTCGGTCCATTGCTTTGTTATAAAGATCATCCTCCAATTTAGGCATGCTAATTAGGACATCAATTATAACAAATACAAAGAAGGGGTCTACATGTGGTAATGTGACCTGTAAAGTGGTAGAACCATTCACAAATTAACTTGCTCTAGATTTGATTAGCCCGGCTTTATAGGCATTAGTAACATCAAATGAGTTACTTTTTCTTTTCCTCTTGATATTTAGAGTCCTATTCAATTGTGTTTATCATGAACTGGAGTTGCAGTATTGTTAGATGTAAAGACTCTCATCAATGTGGTGTTCAATGAACTCCTTTGGATCAATGTTTGCATCACCACCACCATTGTTACCTTTTTTTGACACCTTCAAATCTTCGGCATTTCCTATAGTATGCTCCCTAGTAGCATATGTATCGCTATATATAATACACAGGTCGGAATATTGATGAAGGCCATCCCTCTTGAATTTTGCCTCTTACTATTATCCTACAATTTTTATAATGATGACATACATCAACAACATAATCAAACCTCTCAAAATTTACATCTATAATGATGTCAAAATGACTAGAGGTTAAAAGATACCTTAATGTGAGGTTTCTATATACTTGGATTGTCAACAACAATCGTTTGATTTACATTATCCCAACAAATTCAGATTGTGAAAGAAACTTTTTAAAACTATCATACTATTTCTCGGTATGTTCACCTTGTTCTTCAACTATACTAGACTATATTGGAGTCATGGCTATTTATTAAATGCAACTTGTATGTTATTCCACCATTCTTTGTTGTAAGAAGAAGATGTGCGATTTCCCTTTTTAACCTCTTTTACCAATAAACTTGCATGAATTTGGTTAAAGGCTTAGTCCACTCATGTTGAATGCCTTTTAACCTTGATTAATTAAGCATCATATGGGTTATGCATTAAATCATAACATAGTATGCAGGAATTACACACAGCTAAAGTATATCGCAAGTGCCAAAACTAGGCACAAGCGGACACTTAAGTGCTAAAACTTCTAAAATGTACACTTAAGTACTAAAATTGGAGAAGAATTGAATATTTAAGTGCCAACGGCAAGAATTTTCGATCAAATTGCTAGTGTAGCATTTTGTTAGCAAGATAAGTGCAAAACAACATCGTTTTTTGCGTTAACATGGCTAGATAAGCCCAAAACGATGTCGTTTTGCCTTTGCCTTTGAATTTGAATATAAATAATAATTAAAATAAATTTAAAGAACTAAATTGAAAAAAGGGTAGTGTTTGGCGAGGGCTTGCACAACCCTCATCGTTGCCGGTAAGGGAGGGCTAGCTAGGGTCGCCAAACCCTAGACAGAATTTGGCAACCTTGGTCGATCGTTAGCAAGGGCTTGCATGCCCTCACCCAAATCTAGGGCAATAGTTGCAGCCATCCCCTAGATTCGGTGAGGGCTATGTAGGTCCTTGCCAAAACGTTGCCTTTCTATTTTTTTTTAAAATTTTTTTAATTATTATTTACATTTAAATTCAATTTTAGGAGTAAAACGATGTTGTTTTGCACTTTCATTGTTGAGTCATCTTTTTGACGCGCCACAAAGACCATTTATATTATTAAAAATAAGCCACATCGGATTTCCGATTTCTTTGTTGGACTTGGCATTTAAATATCCCAATTTTGAAAAATAAGTGACACTTAAGTGTATATTTTGAAAGTTTTGGTACTTAAGGGGGTTGCATGATAACATTTTTGTTTCTTGATTTCTTTGTTCTTTTGTTCCTCGAAATAAAAAAAAGAATAGTGTCGCGACCTTCCTGAAAGTGAATTAGGATGGGAAGACTAATGGATTACTAAGTCCGAAGGCTTAGTGCGGACTCTCCCAAGCTCTACCAACCGCAATACTCAAAATTTAATATTGTTAAACATGTAATTTTATTCAACTGGGAGCTACCACTAATTAACCCTAGTTGATTAGAAACTCAAGTAAAGTATGGGAGAATACTTTACTTTTATGAACCAAAGATTCAATAAGTTCGGGGATATGGTTACGCTAAGTTAAAATAGTGCACTTTCGGTACCATTTCTCTTTAAGCTTCAAAAATATATATATATATATTTTTTGCAAGCGGTCTTGGTTGATTTTAACCTAAGCCACTAACATGGAAATGAGTGGTTATGTGGATCACAATCAATGATATTCAGTAAGTCTAAAAGGATAAATATAAGAATCATGATTAACCTCAAGGCAAAACAAGCTATAACTAAAAATGCATGCCCTAAACATAAATTCTAAATGGGAGGACATCTACTTTTTTTTTTTCTAAAATAAATTATATATAACTTTAGTCTAGATTTAATATGCATGAATTTTACTCTAATGACGTATGACATGCAATTTAAATGGCCTAGCTCTAACGACATACATTAATTGAAAACTATTGTGACAAGGATGCAACATAATTTACATGACCCTAAATATACATGTATTACATGACAAAGGATGAATAACATATTAATACTATATGCAATGCATTTTTTTTAAACCTTTTTATTAGAATAGGAAATTGCTTATTGTTTACCATGATTTAATATGGAATAAAGAATAATAATAAAAACTATTTTAACTGATGAAATTTCCTAAGCTTCTACGTTATATGTAATGTAGATTATAAGTCTAGTTTGACATGAAATGCATTAATCTACTCTATTATGCAACGGATTTTTTTTTTTTATACATTTTCGTAAGCTTACTAAAAAATCAACACATATAATGCAACCAATCATATAAAGCACGCAATTTGTCCCAACCCAAGATAAAAATCTAAACAATTAAAAAACATGATCCGACGTCTCGCGGCTCAATATTTTTGATTATTAATATTTTTTTTAAAACACAACACAACAATTTCACTTAATCATAATATGCCTAATATCTTAAGGAAATCACGCTAGTAACAAATATATTGCAAATTAGGCAATTTAATATTCAGATGAGCGAATAGATTAGAAAATTACCTTGATGGTGTTTCTTTAGTTTTCACGGACAGTTGACTATGGCTTGTTATCGTTAATGACAGCATGGCCACGAACAGTAGAGGCAAAACTAGACAGTGAACAACCACGAACCACAGCAGCAAAATTTGGACAGCAAACGACCACGAACAGCAGCGACAAATAGCAAGGGTGCAGTGGCGGTCAACAATCACGAACGATAACAAGCGACAATAATGCAACAGTGAACAAGAATGTCGTTATATAGGGCTTGCAGCTTGAAGACCTTCATGCATGAGCTTGGAGAAAGTAGAACGTGTTCTTGGCTTCTGGGGCAACCGCCATTATCCGCATGAACAAATGAATGCTGTGTTCAGGGACGTTTGGCTTTAGTATCTCCCATGATTCCTTCACCTGCACCTCTCTATCAACACCATCTCTCTCTCTCTCTCTCTCTCTCTCTTTGAGTTTGCATTGCATCCAACCCTCTTTTACGAATTCTCTCACCTTTCTCACGTCCCACTTACTCTTTTTTTTTTTTTTCAGCCTTTCTTCTCTCAACGTTTCCTCACCTTTGACCCTTTTCTCTCCTCTCCGACTCCTCACCTTTGATGCCTCAAGGTGTTCAGGCTGGCCTCCTTTTACAACAAAAATTCTCCCATGTATTGTTGGAAAGTTAGGATCTATGGAGCCAATTGATGATTCTCGAAAAATTGCTCAATTTTGGCTTTGATTTGTCACCGAGAATTGATTGTGAATCACTCTAATTCACAACCAAATTAGCGCTTCAAATCTTTTGATTTCCCTTTGAGCTTCTATTCACATTCCTGTGAACACGTCCAAATTCACTCATCTCCATTCACAATTCCATGACCAACTTGATTCTTTCCCTTATTTTCCTATCACAATTCTATATCCAGCTCATTAGTTTTTTTTTGTAAATTCCAGCAGCCCACACTTTCCACAAATGCTTTGATTTTCTTCCCTCCATTTTGTTTGTCTTGCCGTATTTTCTTTTATCATTTATCCCACAAATTCCTCCAAAATTTACTAGAGAGAAGATTCTTGTGATTAATTGGTTTTCTCCTTATGGAAATTGCAACCCCCATTGTATCCAATCAATTTCCTTACAAATTTTCTATCCATAAAACATCATCAGGTATCCTCCTTGCAATGTAAAATTATGCAATGACAATTTTGCTTAGGGGTCGAATCGACCCTTGAATTTTTTATGCAAATAAATGTTCATATGCGAAGCCAAAAATTTAAGTGTCAACAAATAGAAATTTGTTTGGTAACTCCAACTAATTTTTCTATTCCTCGGAATAGAAAGTTGTTCCTGGGAATAGATTTGGAGTAAAAATGAGAAGTAAAAAAAAGTAACTTCTTGTTTCTAGAAACTTATTTCTTGGGGATTACTCGTTGCCTGCCATTGGCCGTCGGTCGCTGGCCTCTCGCAGCCGCCCTTCACCTAGCGGCCGGCAACCCAGCGCTACCGGAGGCGACCTGTGACCTAGCGCGACCAGCAACCAGTGGTGGTGGCTCGCAATGGGCGGGGGCAGCCGATGACCAGCGACCGGTGGCAGCTGGCGAGGGCGGCGGGAGGGGGCGGCCAGTGATTGGCGATTGACAGTCGTCGAATGTCAGTTGGTGGCCATCGGTCATCGGTCATTGGCCACCCCCGCCTGTCGGTCGTCGATCGCCGTCGCCGATCGCTGGTTGCTACCGCAATCGAGGAAAAATGAAATAAAAATTTTATGTTGGTACCAAATGCATTTCTATTATTTTTCTATTCCGAGAATAAAAAATTTTTGTAGTTACCAAACGCCTTATTTTATTCAGAAATTGTTTTTGGGAGTAGAAATAGAAAAGAACTATTTCTCAAAAGAAATTGTTTCTAGGAGTATAAATGTTACCAAATACACCTTAAGTGTCCACTTGTGTCAAATTTTAGCATTTGCGCTATATTTTAGCCAATTACACAAAATGTTGCATTAAATCATAACATTGTCACCATGCAATATTGGTTTGAAGTCGTATTTATTTGAACTCGTTCTCTTTCAATATCTCAAGTTATGTGAAAGGAAAAGAAAGAGATGCAATAACATGAAATGTTGTATTTTTTTTTCCTTGTGGAAGAGAGAAAATCTATTCAAGACACATTTTGACAAATGAGGATATATACATTAAGTTAGTCTAAATCTTCGGGAGCAAGCACATAAATAGATGATGAAGAAGAAGAAGAAGTTGTTCCGAGGACCTAAATGTTCGAGTGAGCAATCAATTATAGCATGGTTTCACTAAAAACAAATGCGTGTAAAGAATGCAGCTAAGAAAAAGGAGGTACGGACCTCTGGAGTGCCAAAAGTTGGCACGGAGGGACACTTAAGTGCCAAAAGTTACAAAATGTACACTTAAGTGCCAACTTTTGTAACTTTTGGTACTTAAGTGTCCCTCCATGCCAACTTTTGGCACTCCCGCTGTACTTATGCCCAAGAAAAAGTAGTATTTCCATATTTCTATATCTTTTTCGCACCTAGCAATTCTAAAGACCATAAACTAGAGAAATGATCTATATTCTAGTCCCCAAACTGTCATGCACTTAACCTTATTAATATAAGTGTTTTGAAACTTATTGCAATCCAATATGGAAGGAAAGCACATAAGACTCAATTATAGAATTCTACATGTCAAAGAATAAATACATATAGGAGGAGAAAAAGAAGAAGAAGAGAAAAATAGGGGAAAAACAAGAGAAAGCATAAAACCATGCACATACATATTTACACAAGAGGAGCCTAGAAAAGAGAATTGTAGGTATTAAGGGCGGTGATCATGGACGAGATGCATATGACAAGCGAAGGAAGCATGGCGACATTCAAGAGTTAATAGTGCAAAATGGCCAGAAATCATGACAGCATCAGGTGCAAAAAATAGTAGGCAAAAATCGAGCACTAAGCTCGCCAAGATATAAGAAAGAACTCAATCGTCCCCAATAACATCATTCTAGGTCACAATCAATACTCTAACTATCCAAACTCTAAAACCGATCACTCACTGAACAAGAGCAACAAAAACCAACTATACAACAGGATGGAGAACACCCTTGTGGACAGAAATCTCAATGAACAAGCAAAATGTAGAGAATGATTGGGTGTTGTACCATCACCTTTGGCCCTCCCTGCCCTCGAGCGAGGCAATCGGCAAGGGATCCCTCCTATGTTTGCAAGTCAAAAGGATGAGTGATAATGAAGTAGCAATTTCACTCACCTCAAATGAGAAGCTTGATTCGATGGCGATGGTGAAGTAGTAGTAGTTGATCGCAAATAATAAGGTGCTAGAGAGAGATTGAATTTACTGAGAGAAGCATGAGAATATAAAGAGAGACAGAGCTGACCTCTTGTTTCTCTTTTTGTTCCGAGGAATAAAGAAGAGGGTTTTTTTCTACTTCTTGTGTTTGTTCCAAATTTATTTCCTAGTCACCGATTTGTTCCGAGAAATAGAAAAATAACTGACATTACCAAACAAATTTCTATTTTTTTCTATTCAAGATAACAAAAGACCAGAAAAATAAAGGAATAGAATAATTACCAACAGGGCCTTATAATGAACTGCATTTCTTTCATTTTTCACTACAATCTCCAAACACGACATTATCATTGCTTTTTAACCTTAGCTAATTAATTGTATTCTTTTGAGTAATTCTTATATAACTTACCATAATTTTTCAAGTTTCAAAAAGAATTCTCATATCATCATTTTGTCGATGGGTTGAGGAGAGCGATATTGTCTGGAGGGAAATTTTAAACTTTTTGGTAGGGGTGTGCAACTAGAGCGGGTTTACTCGAAACTAGACTAGACCACTTGAAAAATAGGGTCAGGAACCGGTTCTCGGTGAAACTGGTCTGGGAATCAGTTGTAACCGATCCAAGAACTGGTTCCAAGCGGAAACTTACCAAGACCGGTTTTGGAACCGGTTTTCTTTTTAAAAAAAAATTGAAAAACCACCGTAGCTTAAAAAAGAAAACACCTCACTCTCTCAAGTCTCAATCATGGAATAAATTGTCTTTGGGGGAGCAGAAGTTGAGCTCCCTTGTTCCGATGGGAGGAGGAGGCGGGGGGAGGAGACGAGGCGAGAGGAGGAGGCAGAAGGAGCGGCTAGATTTGGAGCAGAGGTGGGGGGAAGAAGTGGGGATGAGGCTGGGCGGTGGAGGAGGTGGGGTGGAGGTAGAGGTTGGGGGATGTGGATGTGCAATGGCCAAACCAGGTCTATTTAAACTAGACCATATCTTGATTGAAGACGAGGTCAAGGCTAGACCAAATCCAGAAGATGGGCTGTGTAGGAGGCAAGGCGGAGGCGGAGGTAAGAGGAGGAGGCTGGGTGGCTAGACCATTAGATCTGGTTAAACCAAACCAGATCTAGATTGGAGACAAGGTTAGGGCTTGATTAGATTCGGAAGTTGGATGCAGAGGAGGCGGAGTGGAGGTGGAGGTGGTAGGAGGAGGTTGAGTGGTTAGACTAGATTTAGTTAAACTAGACTAGATTTGGATCCAACGAAGGAGGCGAATTGGAGGAGACGGGAGGAGGGTAGAGGAGGAAGAGTGGTGAAAGAGGTGGGTAGGCAGAGGAAGGAGGAGGAGGCAGATTGAGCTAAGGCGAGCGGGTTCTATTCAAATGCGAGCGTCTTTTCAACCCTGATGATTGATGCTGCTTGCTACCGTCGATTGTTACTTGCTGCTCATTGCCTCTGCTTGTTGTTCAACCACCATAACCAAGCTTAGACCACTGCCAAGCCCGCTACCACTCATCGTTGTGGGACCACTAACCAAAACATGCTCCAATAAAAAACAAGGTAAACCCTATTCCCGGATTGGAAAAATAAGGTTGGGTCTAAAACAAGGTCTAGTGCAAACAGGGTAGGGTACTTGATCCAATAAAGTGAAATTGGTTATAATAGGATCGGGTACAGGTTATAGTTCTGGACCTTGCCTATCCTGGACCTAATCACTCCTACTTTTTGGCGAGTGAGCTGGCAAGGAAGTCGTGTCGCTGCGCGTGGAAAAAACTTTGGGAATGGTATCAAAATTATGGAAGTACCCTTATCCCGCACGCTTTGTCTAGCATCCATTGTCCACTGCAGTTACAGAGTTTAAGGGTGCATTTGGTAACTTGCTAATTTTTCTGTTATTTTGTTCCTTTATTCCTTGGATTAGAAAAAACAAAAATCTATTTGGTAATGTTCACTAGTGTTTCTATTCTTAAGAATAGAAGTTGTTCAGAGAAATAGATTTGGAATAAAAACAAAAAGTAGAAAAAGTAGCTTCTTGTCCTGGAAATAATTTCAAGAATGAGTGTTTCTTGGTCACTGCTATTCGTCGCCGTTGCTATCCACCCGCCACTGGTCACCAACCATCTCCAGCCACCATCAATTGCTGCCATCATCAAGAAAAAAGAAGAAGAATAGAACTTCTTTGAATCAGTACCAAATGCATTCATGTCCTATTTCTATTCCAAGAATAGAAATTTATGTAGTTACTAAACATGTTGTTTACTCAAAAATTGTTTCAGAGAGTAGAAATTGAAAAGAACTATTTCTCAAAAAAATTATTTCTAGAAATAGAAATATTACCAAACGCACCTAAACTTTCTTTCATCTCGAATCTATTCTTCTTTGAACCTTGCTAAGAGGACATGGACCAACCAAATGAGTAGGTCGGGTTGGTTCGGGTTTGGGTTGGATCGAAAAATGGTCCGATTTATATTGACCCATTTACATACAATGCAATTTTGGCGACTCAACCACAACCATATTACTAAAAGCATCCATATTTAACTTGACATGAAAAAACACATATCAACTCATTTAACTTACTTTTAAACTCTTCATGTGAATGGGTGACTCGTTGAATTGCCTCGCTGAGTGAACTTGGGGTCGAGTTATACGAGGGCTTGAAGCTGGCGACATAGGAGAGACGAAAGATGATGGATCTTCGTTGATCACAAGTTAGAGGACTCCGGTCATTCCTCAATTTCAAGAAATTAATATTCATTGGTACGTTGGTTCGGCTTTGAGTTAGGCCTGAGATATTCAGATTTTACTCCGATCTTCATCCAATGCTATAATGATGATAAGTTTACTTGACCAATCTCCAATCTAGCAACAATTTTAGCAATTTCAGAATCCTAAACTCTGGTTTCTTGATTCCAAAATCACTAATTTATTCTGATAATAACTTTTTTTTTTTAAGTAACATTTCATTTATTTTCACAGAATAGAAGAGAGAAATCACGCAGTCCAACTGCAAATCAAGACAAATCCTATGTAGTTTCAAAACAAAATAAGCTCTATATAACAAGATGAATCATGAGAACAAGATTAAAGTTCACCATGGAGGAGTGGGTTTGAGCCAGATTATTACTTTTAAATGCTTGAAATGTTGCACCAATCAAGGACAAGTACTTGAGAAAGGACCAATTCAAGTCCCCACCAAGATCGCTCTTGGGAGGTGCCCAAAATTCATTAGAAACCAAAAAGGAAAAAATAAGATATGATCACTAATCAGCTATATTGTAAGCAATACAAACAAGAATGCTTCGTGGAAAAATATACTAATTGGATCAATAGTTATCAATCAAACACCATATGGGCACTGAGATGTTCCACTTTCTTGTTCTCGTCCTCCTTTATCAGAACAGGTTTGTCTGAACCAAAGAGTTCACAAAGTGTTTAACGAAGTATGAGAATGGTCTAAATATGATCATTTGCCTTTCAATAAATGATTCCAAATTCACTTAAATCACTAGCAGCCGAGTCCTTCTTCTCTGGAAATTTTATTTGACATAATAATAGCAATAAAAATGGAGAGACAAGACTATCCTCTCTTACCTTACTCACTTTGTCTCTTCCCCGGTGTCAACTTCAACAAAAGACCAATCTAAAATTTAAAAGGCTTTGGAAGCTGAAGAGCAACCCCTCAAATTTGACCAAGCCAAATTAAAGAAATTTTCCTTTGTAGGGTGACTTTTGAGATTTCCTATTAATCCTATCATGTATTATGTGGTAATAAATGGAAATTTCTTTTGACCAAAAAAGAAGAAGTAGTTTTAGAAGGAATAAATTTCGATGATCAGAAATTTTAGGAGGGCCACTGGATATGGGCGGTCAAGACATCGGAAATAGGCGGCGAGGGCGGTGATGACGCAGATCAGCTGGGATCAAAGAGGAGGAAGAGAGCTCACTAAGAATGGAGACTGGCGTGGCGGTTGCTGAAATTGAACGCTGCAATTGAACAGGGAGAGAGGGCAAGAAGAGAGAAGCGAAGTGGGAGAAACTGAGTGACTACTTTACAAGACTTAAAAGGGAGCAAAGTGGGTTTGCCGTGGCTTGAAAGTGGATTTATAATTTTATATTCCCATTAAAATTCGCTTTTTTTTTTGGCTTTTCATATTAAAACCTACTTAAATCCGTATATAACATTAAGCTAATTCATTTATGGCCTTGTTAAGCAAAACTGAATTACATTATGGGTTTGTTAGTCATTTTGATAGACCTAGAGAGAACTCTTCAAAACTCGAGGCGTTGAAAGTGGATTTATATAAAAACCATTAAAACCCATCCTTTTAGGCTTTTCATTATAAAGCCCATTCAAACCCATATATCCCATTGAAGCTAATCTATTTGTGATCCTCTTAAGTAAAACTGAGTTACATTATGGGTTTGTGAGCCATTTTGATAGCCTAACAGACAGTATCGTTATTTAAAATTGATGATGGTGCAATTCTGACCACATAACTGTTTAGAAGTTCATGGCAACTGGTTGTACTTGTGGATGAATTTAAATATAAATTCTTTGAGATACACACACCTTATTCATTTCCACAATGGAAACTAAAGAAAAACAGGATAATGGCCTGCTAAACAGTGTATTTTTTCTGTTAAAATTGGTGATTGCATTGAAAAAAGTAAATGAAAATACTAATGCGGTCAACATAACATGCCATAATGTGATGCCAGCATGGCATGTTATGTTGCTTTCAAAATAATTTGTTAACAAATATAAATTAGAAGAAACGTAGAAGAAAACAACCCTAGGTCCCTTGATCTGCATTGATGCTCAAGAGAATTTTAATGATTTTCGCTCACTTCGGAATTTGGATAGAAGGGTCACCTTACCTATTCTCAATCATTATTGACTCTGACCAAAAAAAAAAAAAAATCATTATTGACACTTACTTTTATTTTGCTTTGAAGAAATTAACTTCGAATTTATAAGAAAAGACGTAGGGTCAGGTGTCATGGGGTCATGTGAGTGTTCTTAATGAGCCAAACATTGGAGCTATGTTAGGTAAAAATTGTCTAGAAATCTATTGAATTAGTATTGCTTTTAACTTTACCCCAAACTCATGCGATCCTAAGATTGATCTTGTAATTTTTTAGGTCCTTGCACATCTTCACTTTTGATATTTGAAAGGACAAGGTAATCTTTTTGTCTATTAATTCCTTATTCATATATTGAACTTTTCTTTATTTCATATGTTATTATATAGAATTGGCATCACCGGTGTTGATTTTAGGTTACCAGAGAGCCTTTCTAGAGCAACTTGATTGGAGCGAAAAGAATGAGGAGTCATTTGAATGCACAATGATTTCATGATTAGTCTTAAAAACAATATTTCAAGTGTTTTTTCACCTTTGAACAATATCTTTTAAATATAAATTCTTTAAGATACACACCTATTTATGTTTCGATATATAATATGTTCTAAAATTATCTATTTCCTTATTTTCTTGTTTCCTCTTTTCATATTAAGGAATCTCACAGACTTAAGGAAATCCCACCAAGTGAGATTTTCCAATTTAAATTTTTTCAGGGAAACTGGTTAAACAAGTTAACAGGTTTTCTTTAAAAAAAATTTTGAGGTAGAGAGCCCACCATTTTTTTGGTTAGAGGTCGAGTTTTATCGTACCAATGAATTCGATCTCTGATTTCTTCATAGAATGCGTGAATATTTTTGAGCAAAAGATTTAGGTACCAACAAAGGCAGAAATGCGTTACCAGAAATTCAAGGTTGCAGCATGGTTAGAAGATCACCAAGGTAAACATCCACAGGAGAAGTTGTAAATCAGGATTGGAAAAGAACAATTTTAGGACTAGCTTGAATTTGATCTTTCCTGTTCATATTTTTCTCGTGTCCTTGTCATAATCTTCTTTAGCTGAATTATTACTTAAAATGTGAAGCTACTGCGCGGTTTTTTTTTTTGGG
>MU090763.1:0-20459 GCA_014858505.1 Corymbia citriodora subsp. variegata
CGGTTCCCACTAATTTGAATATGATAAAGGGTATATCTCCTATACAATCGGGCCATACCCCTCTGTGTATTTCTAAGAGTCCACATTATACTTGAAGGGTCCCATTGCTAAGCCTCGCTTATGCTTTCATCTACACTCACAATACTTCTGCATTTACCCCTGCTTTCTTTAGTCGAAAGGTCCCAAACTTAGTTTGCTAATCTAAATCCACAAGTTTGATACCTCAGTCTATCCTTGATCTCGAGAAACCTCAATTAGTCTTCTGAAGATGGGTTTCGGATTAAGTGCATCATCGATTTTGGATTTCTCATTATACGCCGCCTATCCTTGATCTCTAGAAACCTCAATTAGTCTTTTGAAGATGGGTTTCGAATTAAGTGCATCATCGATTTTGGATTTCCCACTATCCGCCGCCCGGCGGGGGGAGAGAGGATGAGTTGGATTGGTGGTTTAGGCGCGTAACAAGAAGAAGAGTGGAGAGAAATTGGGTGATTTGAGACTACGATTTCTTGAGGGAGTCATGCATCAAGTTAAATTTGCAGCGTTGGTTTTAAGTATGGTGATATCATTTATCTTAGGTTGTAAATTAAAGACGTAATTCTACCCTATGAATTGAAAGTATCTAACTTCAAAATTTAATAGGCGTTTCCTTTAATATTTATGTACCTTTTGACTTTTACTTTTTACTTTAAATATATATGAATATTTCGAGGGTGGACATCCCACAATCCTACTAAGCATGTGAGTGTTGAATATTTTAAATCATCGTAATGTTCTTTTGTAATATTTTAGAAACTGAAATATTTCTTTATAATTGAAAATTCAATATATGATTTATTGGATGACGTACAGAGATCTAATTAGGGCTTTTTTGGTAACGTTTGTATTTCTCAAATTTTCTATTTCTTTTGTTCCTCGGAACCAAAAAAGAATAGAAGTCATTATTGGTGACATCAACTAATTTTTCTATTTCCTTGAATAGATTAGTGGTTAGGGAATAGATTAGAAATAAAAAAACAAAAAGCAGAGAAAAACTTACTTCTTTGTTCCTTGGAAACAATTTTTGAAACAAGTCTTTTTCTTTTCTTTTTTTTTATTCTTCTTCCTCATTTAGTCAGTTGTTGGGCCTCCCTATGACTAATGAGGTTGAGCCTCACCAAGGTTGGTGAGGCTCTCCCAAGCCAGCAAGGTTGCTAGCTCTTACCTCTAGATATTTGCTAACCATTGCCGAGGCTCAATGATTGGCTAGAGGAGGAAGAAGAAAGGATGAAAAAAGAAAAAAAAATCAGAAAATTATTTAAAGAATAAAAAATTCTACATCACAGAAAAATTTGAAAATCGTACCAAACACATTCTTAATTTTTTCTATTCCAAGAAAGGAAATTTTGTACAATTACTAAATGCATTCGAATACTCAGAAACTCGTCCACGAAATAAAAATTAAAAAAAATCATTTCTAAATAAAAATTATTTTCAAGAATAGAAATGTCATCAAACACATATTTAAAGCCCAACAATCATATATTTGCTATTTATTATGCTTCCCACTAAAGAAGTATCACAATGTTCAAGGAAATGACTTGTAAAAGGAGCACTTTGGAATAAATTATTTTTAGAAGGGCCATATTTTCCTCACATCCTGGCTATAAACAAAACTTTCTCGAATCACCTATCAACCACATTTATATTTTGCTAATTTTAAATGTAGGTAATATCGACAAGCTGTAATTCACTTATAAAAAAGTGGTTGGAGGGAGTTTGGAGAAATGACCTTTTTTCTAGAAAAACCTAAATAGTGCAAAGATGGGCCAACATTAGAAAGTACTGGGTAGCTGTAAGAGAACATTAAGGATAGGGACCGTTAACTTTGTCTTTGACTAAAATTTATGCCACCACTATTACTCACCAATTCTGTAAGTTTGGAGGTGGAAACCCTAGTTAGCAAATTAGCATAGATATATTACTCTCGATGATGTAGACCTAAAGACGTCAAGCATATTTGGAGCAAAATCCTGTAATATATTGTACTTTTGGCTCTTCGACGAAGTCAATTTTCTTTACTCAAGAAGCAACGTCACATCAACCCGAGTTTTTTTCGCTTGAAACTAAAGTGAAGCCAACAAAAGGTGGTTGCCAACAAAACCAACATTGGAGCCCCACTAGCCTTAAAGTTCCCAATGGGAAGTCCACAAAAGCATCTAAATTTAAGTACTAGTGTAATCATACCGTCAGACCAATGAGAGCATGCCAACTGGAAATACAAATTCCTGGGGCTGTACGCGCCTCTTGTTCTATACAATTTCATTGGACGCTTCTCACGTGCACTGGCCTCAAAGGTCATATCGTTGCATGTCAGTTCAGTGGTCCCTGAAACAGCAGATGTACACTGCTTTTCTTGGATAAAACGACGAAACTTATCGGACAAGAGGAAAACTAGGCATCAACTCCGTTCAAAAGTTTCCAGTCTCAGACCAAAAACTCAAAATGGACAACAATAGAATCACAAGAGAACCTTCAAGATCCACTCTCTCTCTCTGCCTTTAGGGCACGAGACGCGGCTGGAATTGTTTCTGGTATTTTGGCGTTTCCTCTGTGCTCTGGCCAATTCGAATTTCTTCAAATTTATTATGATATTTTTATACCAATTGCCAAAGTTAAATCACTTAAAAAAAAAAAAAAACAAGGTGCAATTCCATTGGCGTGACCTCATCTTTGTGGAAAACAAAAGAGAGAATCTTTAGTATTAACCAGGTCACCTTTGTGGAAAACAAAAGAGAGAATCTTTAGTATTAACCCAATTTATTTTATCGTACAGAAGATATTTCATCACATTTATTAAGTAATAACGTGGTCCGTATTTTATAATTTCAATTTTTTAGTAAGGAAGATCTTATGGAGAGTCCATATGAAGTGATGGAATAATGATGTAACTCCTTTCAACACAAAATACTCTTCTTCTTTTTTCGTGTAAAACACATAAGATGATTTGAATGTAGATCTTATTACATCAATAATATGGGGATGCCTTCTCCATTCGGTTGCATTCTCTAACATCTTGTCTCTCATAATTTGGAGATTGCAAACTCTAAGTCCATAAATATTTTATTGAGATGAAAAGTGAATTACGTGATGCTACATAAATTGACTATTAATAATTTCAATTTTCTCCTCACAAGTTTGTTCCTTTTTTCAAATTGTAAAATGTTAGAGGACATGTTATATAACCTAAACAGTGATAAATTGAAAATGCTCAATCAATCTCAATTTAAAAGCTTAGGATAATTGAAAATATGAATTTTTCCTGCCTTCTACGCTTAAAATTCTTAATACATCCTGTCTATTAGAAATCCATCAACAGAAAAAATTTAACCAATCATATTAACTACAAAAAAACACTAATATTGAACTGTTACACTCTGATGCCACGCATAAACTATTTATGTTATATATCCAACTTATAATCCTTTTTTCTTTGCCACATGCCATTATTGATCAATTTCAGTCCTAACCTCAGTCAAAACATGCTTCCGTTTGCATTGGATAATGGGAAAACGAGGTACGAATCCCAGGAGTGCCAAAACTTAACACGGAGGGACACTTAAATGCCAAAAGTTACAAACGGTACACTTAAGTGCCAAAATCGGAGCAAGAGGGATCACTTAAGTGCTAACAGCGAGAAAATCCGACCAAATTGTCACGTGTCCATTTTCCGGCAACTTCATTTGCTGATGGAGCATTTTTTTTCAAAATAAAAAATCTACGTGGCAATTTTAATAAAAAAAATTGTCCATATTAGATTTTAAAAAAATTAAAATCGATTTTATTAAAAAAAAAAAAAACAAAGAGAAGAAGGGGATCGGCGAGGGCTGTGCAACCCTCACTGCTGCCGCTATCGTTACCCCACCCTCGCCGGGAAGGGCTAGCAATGGTGGGGAGGGTCCGCCGGGGTCGCCGGGCCCCAGCTAGCCTATGGCGAGGGCCCTCAGGCCCTCACCTAGATCTGGGGCGAGGGTCGCGACCCTCTCCCAGATTCGGTGATGCCACAGGCCAGCCGAGGCTCGGCGACCCCGGCCGACCCTCCCCACCATCACCAACCCTTCCTGGCGAGGGTGGGGCGGCGATAGTGAGGGCTGCACAGCCCTCACCGATCCTCTTCTTCTTCTTTTTAAATAAAAGTGATTTTATAATAATATATTTTTTAATTTTTTATATTATTTAATTAATAAATTTTTATAAATCCACGTCAGCCAAAATGACATCGTTTTGGCTGATTTTTCACCGACTTAGTGTTTCCGGTGAGCCACGTAAGCAAGAAAATTAATAAAAAATTACCACGTAAGATTTCCGGTAGGGTTTCGACGACTTGACACTGAAGTAATCCATTTATTTTGAAAAGTGGCACTTAAGTGTACCGTTTATAACTTTTGGCACTTAAGTGTCATTCTATGTCAAGTTTTGACACTCCCGCTGTACTTATACCATGGGAAAACAATCACTTCATAACTCGATTTCCTTTTCATAATTTTTTTCTGGAAATGAGATCGGTAGATACGAACCTAGAAAAGTTTTATATCATTCATTGATCCTTGGATAGCAACGTAATGGCAAAAAATCTAAAAGTACGAACATAAGGAACAATTACTGTCTGAGATGTAAATGATATTGAAAAAGCAAAATATATTGAAAATAAATTGAACAACATGTGTCCTTGGGTGGATTGACCATCCTTTATTCATATTACAAATCAAGTACTTACAATCGATAGCTACATGGCCCCTGCAATTATACAGTCCTTACCAACAATCGGTTCCATCCAAGATTATGATTCCACTGCTTGACGGTGAGATCACTTCTACTTCCTTGATGATGGCATCCTGCACTTCTCTCTAATCGACCGAATTAGTCTTCCTCTACCCACTCTTGACTCCAGTACTTAACCATTCTCATTGACTGCCTGTTAAAACTGGATTTTCTCATCGACCAATCATACTTTTGTCAACTAACCATTCCTAGCAGTAATCAATTGTCTGCCTCTGTCGCCCTCTTAACGGGCTTTTATTGATGGAACTATCGATTGATCACTAGGGCATTTTTTTGGTATCAACATACTCATAACTCTACGAAGGTAAAAAAAAAGAAGAATAAGAAAGAATTAAAAGATCACTGTGAAAAAGAAAGAAGGTCCTCTCGATGGACTTTTAATTTCACTTCAAAAAGGCAAGGAATCTTGATTTACTTCAAATTGAGGTAATGGAGAAGGCTGTCAACAACCACTCTAGTTTGCATCAACAAAATAAAGATTGGTTACATTTGATCATTCGAATTTCTAATTAGGATATGATAGGATATGAAATTTAATGATTATGTTATATTATATTCACTCTTTAGTGAATTATAATGATAAAAATATATATATTCGCATCACCATATGTCAATTATTTGGTATAAACAATAAATTAGTGTAAATAAACCTAAAAATTGCATAAATTGAGACGGTAATAATTTTTCATGACACTCTTACAGGCTTCATTTTTATTTGCTTATTTTTTATTATTTTTTCCTCTCCTTTTCAATTATTTTTCTTTTTATTTTTTCCCCCTTCCATCATCTCTAATGAAATTTTGTCAAATAGTAAATTACACTAATAAACCTAAAATATGTAATAAATATAAAAAATAGTTATATATATATTTACAAATTGAATTTTTACTATAAGATAGAAATAAATTCAAATATATAAATAAAATATCAATACATGAAAATGGAATTGCTTTTATTTATTTATTTATTTTGATTTTATATATTATAACTCAAAGATTATTATATTCAAATATTAATTTTAAATTTTATCAATTTAAAAAGTTTGTTATTCAAGAAAAAAAAACTTTCCTATAATGCATAAATTTGAAACCACGTGGCTAGTTCTAGTTAATTTCATGTACTTATAAAATAATTATCTTTATAAAATAATTAATACTAAATGTGTGTTTGATTCACCAAAGAGTTGATAATAAAGAAAAATTATTTATGTAAAAATTATTACCAAATAAAATGTTTGATTTTCATTTGTTTGGTGGTATGCCAGAAAACATGTAAAACTCTTTGTTAAGATAGACGGTAGAAAAGCTACCAAGCATATGTGGTAGGAGACTTATTTGTGCTCAGGATAATGATTTCCTCCACTCATAATCAGGAATTCATTTTCATAATTTTATGTTTGAGTAAGTTTTTTTACTAAAAATGTTTTTCCGTTGACAAACCATTTTCAACTAGCCAAACACGGAAAAATTTATTAATCCATGGCGAGCTCTTTTGGCAAAACAAACACATCCCAAAGTCCTAATTATTGGCAATTTCTTTCTAAAATATAATATGAATCTTGTTAACTAGGGGTGCCAATATGCAGTTCGGTTTTGGTCCTAGCTCAGGGAATCATCCAAATACTTGTTATATTAGTACAATTAAATCTTAAAACTTTTACATTTAGTAGGGACAAAAATGTATTGAAAATGTAAGTTTTAGGACTTAAATTATCAGAGGGACTCAATGCATCAAAAATGTAATTTTTACTACTCAAATGCATCGAAAATATAAGGTTTACTACTTAAATACATGAGAGTTTTAAAACTCTGGTGTTCGAATATGACAAGTATTACAATGTATACCATAATTATTCCCTAAAAAACCTTAAGCGCATCTTTTCTTTTCTTTTTTCTATTGTTGAGCTCACATATGCACACTAGCAGAATAACAACCTAATCAAATTATTATTTTCTTAAATTTATTTATTTATTTTTTTGGTAAGGTAAGATTGTATTAAAATCAACTAGAGAACTGTACAACAGGGGGGGAGAACACCAACAACCACTCACCAGGACAACATGTCACTGGAGTAAAAGGGTACCTCGGTCACCAAAAGAAATCACAAACCTAAGGACAAAAACAATTGGTTACAAGAGAACCCAGTTCATCCTACATTTAGCCTAGGGCGGCTCCACTACAAAAATCCGAGGGTCTATCCCCTAGCTCCATTGCATCCTTCTGTTTCTGGGGTTATCTTCCACCGACTTGAAGATAAGGCCTTTATCCTTAACCATCTTAATGAGATATAACTTCATGGAAGGAGCGTAGAGGATTTGGCCACTGAAGAGAATATCATTCCTAGTCTTCTAAATGATATAACACAATGCACCAAAAGAAAATCGAGCTATCTCTCTGTAAAATCCTTTTCTAGATATAGAATTTATAGCCCAATGAAGATTATTCGACCAAGAGGAGTTAATCCATGGAAGATTACACTTAGTAGCCCAAAAATTTGACAGAGTATTAGAGATACAACAGTCAAAGAAGAGGTGATTAATAGAATCAGGCCTAGAGTTGCATAAGGCACAAACATAATTAGGTTTCCTGCTAAATGTCATGACATAGACCTGTGTGAGTAGGTGATTCTTGGTTATGAGCCAGAGGAGGAATTGATGTCTAGGGGCTAGTACCTTATCCCAAACAAAAGAGGACTAGTGAACCGGGTTTGATTTGCGCCGAATTATGGTCCATGCTGAAGCCATTGAAAAATTTCTGGCTGAATCATGTAACCATGTAAAGGTGTCTTGACCATCTAAGAGATGGGGAATCGGTATTTGCCACATTAATAGCTCCTGGCGTATCTGGGACCCATCAGAGGAGTATAGGTCATTTACCTTTGCTTGTCTAATAAGGTCTGATTGGTAAATATCACTGTCTGAAAATATTGAGTTTAGAAGACCAATGTCAAGCCATGGATCAAACCAAAGCGATGTAGATTCTCCATCTCCTACCTTCCATCTGAAATGGGGTTGAAAGTCATTTCTTAAAGCCAGGATCTTCCGCCACGCCCAAGAGCAAAGGGTAGGGGTTGAAGAAATCCAAAAGTTCATCCTTTTGAGATATGTAGCATGGATCCATTTGCACCATAGTGATTCTTTATTAGTGAATAGCAACCATATATGTTTAGCCATGGCTGCTTTATTGCTATCCCTGATTCTTCTTATTCCAAGGCCACCTTCCGAGGTAGGAAGGCAAACATCATCCCATGACACCTTAGCACCTCCCGGACCCATGGTTGGGCCCTTCCAAAGGAATTGTCTACAAGTTTGCTCTATCTTATCCACTACCGAGGAGGGGAGCCAAAATATGGAGGCCTAATAGGCTTGGGTGGCATGTAGCACCGATTTAATAAGTTGTAATCGGCTTGCCAAAGAGAGAAAACGGTGAGTCCAAGATTGGACTCTAGTGGTAAGATGGGATACTAAAGCATTGCAATCCACTTTGCTCAGGAGCGATGTAATGATGGGTACTCCCAAATAGCGCACAGGAAGAGAGCCAAGAGCTTGTAATATCTGGTGCTTAGTAGTTTCAGAGCGACCTGATATATAGACTTCACTTTTGCTAGCATTAGAGACCAGGCCACTCCAAGAGGAGAATAGCGTAAGCCCTCTATGGATGCAAGAGATAGATGCGAGACTTGCTTTACTAAAAAGAAGAACATCATCCACAAAAAAAAAAAATGGGATAACCGTGTAGCCTTGCACCTCCAATGGTAGTGAAAATCCGGATGCCGGGTATGAGAGTTAAGGACTCCTGAGAAAACCTCCATAATCAAGGTGAAGAGGTAAGGAGACATAGGGTCACCTTGCCTTATACCCCGACCATTTGCGAAGAAACCATGAAGTTTGCCATTTATGGATAAAGAAAATTTTGGAGTTCGAATGCACACCATAATGAGCCTTGTGAGATAGCCGGGAAATCCAAAAGCTTGAAGAGTTGACTCTAAGAAACCCCAGTCAAGGGTGTCATAGGCTTTCCTGAAGTCCACCTTAATGGCACACTTTGGAACATTAGGCTTGTTGTGAAATCTACTAAAAAGTTCTTGAGCAAGAAGGATATTGTCACTGATTCTTCTTCCTTTGACGAATGCCGTTTGAGCCGGGCTAATCAAAAAAGGGAGAACCGCAACAATTGTAGAAGAGAAAATCTTAGTGATACACTTGTAAATTGTATTACAACATGCAATAGAGCGAAAATCGGACACCGATGTTGCATTGGGGATTTTTGGCACCAAGGCTATGATAGTATTGTTGACTTCCTTAAGCAAACATCCAGATTCAAAGAAATCCAAAACCGCTTCAGTGATTGATGGGCCAACCTTATCCCAGTTTTTTTTAAAAAAGTCTGCATTGTACCTATCAGGTCTAGGGGCTTTGTTTCCAGCCAATGAAAACATTGCATCACGAACCTCAAACAGAAGAAAAGGTTGGGAGAGCAAGTTGATATGTTCTTCTTGGAGAGGGGAGTGAATAACATCCCTAAGCTCCTGTACCGATGGCTTCACCACCATTGCCGAAGCGAGGAGGTCTTGAAAATATGAGACAAAGACTTTTTGTACTTCCTCCAATTCAGTTACTATTTGACCTGAGCTATCCAACACCGAGATGATACGATTACGAAGGTGTCGGTGATTGACAAAGTGATGAAATAATTTGGTATTATGATCCCCTTCCTTGAGCCAACGGATTCTTGATTTTTGTCTAAAGAACGCCTCCTCAAGAGCGCGGAGTTCATAGTAGTCTTTGAGTTGAGCATGTTCCTCCATCGCCAGCGAGTTACTCCCAAGGTCTAGGTGTAGTGCCTCTTGGGTAGATAGAAGGACTTGTTTAGCTACTGCCACCCTTATGGAGAGGTCTGAATAAGCATCTTTGTTTAGACATTTAAGTCGACCTTTAAGCAATTTGAGCCTAGTATAAAGCTTGTACATGGGAGAGCTTGAGACTTGGGTCTCCTAAGACTGGGTAACTAGTGTGGAGAAGTCAGGATGGCTCATCCACATATTAAAAAATTTAAAGGGAATACGCCTAGCACCAGGAGCAAGTATTCTCACAGCCATAGGAGTATGGTCTGATAAACCCGGGGCTAAGAAAGATGCTTCCGAGAAGGAGAAAGCAGTGCACCAGCAGTTGTTGACTAACACCCGATCAATTTTCCGTTGCTTCCTTTGAAGCCCGGAGGAGGTGGCCCACGTAAACCGGAAACCCACATACCGAAGGTCAAAAAGTTCAGCTTGGTCCAAGCATTCCTTAAATTCATCAAAGGAGGGAAGCCAAGTATCCGGGCTCCCCATGCGATCTGAAGAATCCCTCACGGCATTGAAGTCTCCCGCAACCATCCAAGGGCAATCCTTGAGCGAAGAGCTCAAACTAATAAATTCCCTCCAAAGGGGTCTGCGTGTAACAAAAGTATGTTCTCCATACACCACCGAGAGAGATAGTGTATTCCCCGAGCTTAAAAATCTTACATCTCCATGTATAAGCTGGCTAGAAATAGTCCGAGTGCTAAAACATACCAAAATCGGGTTCCATCCCACCCAAATACGCCCTTGGAAGGAGTGCTCATAATTAGAAACCCAAATCCAACCAGGAAGTAGACTAGCCGAGATAATAGAGAAACTAGTAGCTGGAACTTTGGTTTCCAAAAGGCCAACACAGCATATACTATTTGAGCGCACAAAATTTCTAACTTCAGCTTGCTTAACAGGGTTCATTAGACCCCTTATATTCCAAAATCCAAAAGACATAGCTGACTAGTAAGACCGCTGGATGACTATTTTCTTTTTGGCCATCTTCTGCTTCCCGACTTGTTATCTTGCTCAGAATTTGTTGCCTTGGCAAGAGGAGTGGGGGGGGGGGGGGGGGGGAGCCTTAGCCTTCTAGCCTGCTCGACCTTCACCTCCGTTAGTTGACAATCGGTTATGTTCATCGCCAAATGCCCAGAAGGAGGTCTCGCCTTCTAACTTGGACGAGTTGTAATGACAAGTTCCGGTATGATAGGAGCAGAGAGGCCATCACCATCAAAGGCTATAATAATAGCAGGACTACCTTCAGATCGACCAGTAACCACTTCAGAGGACTCTATACCAGATTGGGAGCTACAAGCAGTATTAGTAGCAGTCTTCATTGGCAAGTTCAAGTACAGTTCAGCAGTTTCAGGCAGAGAAACTGCTGTCTAAGCTAATGGGGAGCTGACATCAGCAGCAAAAAATTCTTGTATGTTGGTTGTAGAAAGGCTAGTACCATCTAAGGCTGATACAGTCCGACCGGCAGCATACTGGTCTGGCATGTCAGCAGCTGTATCAGCAGAAACAGCAGCCTCAAGTTTTGGAAAATCAGCAGCAAGGGTTATCTCCTGAGCTGGCAAGACAGCATCCGCACCAGCTTTGGATGCGACAGTAGCAGCACGTGTGTTCTTGCTACAGCCATTAACAACTCCTACAACTCTAGCCTTAACAGTAGCATCAACAGAGGAGGAATTAGCAACACTAGCATCGGATTCTTGACCTTCAGCAGCAAGGAATATCTTCTGAGTTGGCAAGGTAGCATCCGCACCAGTCATTTTGGAGGCACCAGCAGCAGCGTGTGTGTCCTTGCTGCATTCATTAACAGCATCTTCAGCTCCAGACTTAACAGCATCATCCGTAGAGGAGTGGACAGTAGCACCAGCACCAGAATCTTGAGAACCAGCAGCAGTGATCAAAGTTGGCAAGCCAACACCCGCACCAGCCTTTAGGGAGGCACCAGCAGCAATTTGTTCATCCTTATTACAGCCCTCCATAGCACCTGATAGCTTGTTCCTAGTGCCAGACTTATGCTTGCTGCTGACTTGAATCCATTCTCCAACCGTTGTTGCTCTAGTCTCCACAATTGGAATAGGAACGCCATTAACCATAGAACCTTGACCAAACTGCTATAGGAAGGGCAGAAGGTTGAGTAGAAGCTAGACTCGCTGGTTCAGACACCGGAGGGCAAGTGACTTGATCAGGGCACTGGTGCCCAAAAATACCACAACTATGGCATGATACAGGTTTCCATTCATATTCAATCTCCACTATACGAGTTTGCCCATTTAAATGGACTGTAATAACATCAGAGAAGGTTTTGGCAGCTACTAGCTCCACACAGACCCTAGCATATGAAATCATTTTCAAATTCTTCGTTCTCTGGTCTACATAGAGTGGTCTATCCACAACACTAGCAACTTTACTAATTCCCGTAGCAGACTAGAGCCCATAAGGGAGGTTCTCCAGTCTAATCCAAACGGGTATTGAAGAATGATCTCCTTTTTTTAGCTCTAGCATAGGATGCCATTGTTGAAGTATTAAGGGCACTCGTGCCACTGTCAAAGGACTACCTTCAATCATCTTCCGTCTAAAGTCATGATCCGAAATATGGAAAAAAAAGAAAGAAATCTTGATCATTAGCTTTGACCTCTATCAAATATTGACCCCAAAGATATTTAAGGGCTGTCTCAACTAGCTTAAAAGGGAGTTTCTTCCCAACAAAGTATCCTACGAGACATTTATGCCAAATAGGATCAACAGTATCAAGGTCTTCGTTAGAACAGTATACTTCATTTTTCCCATTAGAACCAGGATCAAAATAGGATAGGGAGTAGCCTTTCGTAGCCGCTTTGGCTATGTTCGCCCAAGATCGAGCAGTTGGAGCCGGGGCTCCTTCTAATTGAGGTAGCACATTTGACACTTGTTCAACTGCATTGTAAATTTGGCCTTTGCTTGACCCAGCAGCTCCCATTCCAGTAAGGGGAATACATGTTCTACGGTATGAGCTAGTCTCACCAGCAGCAGGGGTGTGGGCAATATTTTTGCCCTTTTGCGTGGGATCAATTGACGCATTTTGGACAGCCGGAGCCTTACTCCAGCTGCGTTGTTAACCTCCTCCTCTTCCCAGATGAGATTCCGGGACAGCAGAACTCCTACCCCTCATTATAACCAGAAAAACCCATACCCAACTATCTAATCCCAGCTAAACCCTCCATCACAATCAAAGGGAGCTAGGTCTTATCGGAGCTGAGAAGAGAGCAATCTTGTGGTCGCCTTCAGCTCCGCTTTCCTCCTGCAATGCTCTTTCACCGGAGCTAGAAGCTGCCCGAATGGGCCACCACAGAGCTCGAGCTTCAAATGGCAGGGGAGAGGGCCGGCGACCCTCGCCCCAGATCTAGGCGAGGGCCTACGGGCCCTCGCCGTGGGCCGGCCACTGGCCAGGGCCCGACGACCCTAGCCGACCCTCCCCACCTTCGCCGGGCCCTTCCCGGCGAGGGTGGGGGGGGGGGGTGACGACGGCGGCGACGAGGGCTGTGCAGCCTTCGCCGATCCCCTCCTTCTTCTGTTTTTTTTTAAATAAAATCGATTTTATAATGATAATAATATTATTATTATTTAATATTATTTTATTAATAAAATTTTATAAATCCACGTTAGCCAAAACGACGTCATTTTGGTTGATTTTTCACTGATTTAGTATTTCCGGCGAGTCACGTAGGCAAAAAAATTAATAAAAAAATGCCACATAGGATTTCCGGCAAGATTCTGACCATTTGGCACCTAAGTGATCCATTTTTTTTTTGAAAAGTGGCACTTAAATGTACCGTTTGTAAGTTATGGCACTTAAGTGTCCCTCCGTGTCAAGTTGTGGCACTCCCGCTGTACTTATGCCTGGAAGAAAGAGTCTTGACTCCTTTTGAGTTCTGAGAACTGTAGCTCTGTAATTGTTTAGTCAACAGTGTCTGACAACAAAACAAGCCTGTCCCGTGAATTTTGCTAATCAAGTTGATTTGTTGTGCCATGAATTCATTATCGTCATCATATGGTTCATCTTCTTCGTCACTAAGCCGAGGAGTTTGTTGCTATATGGTTGATACAACGGTCACTATGCTGGCGGATATCTGCATGAATTCTTTAAATAATCATCTTAGAAGTGCTATATTAGGACTAGCCAACTATTTACTTGTCTTTGATATATTTTCTTCTAATTATTTTGGTTTGTAATTTGCTCAGGGTAATGTGAAGTCATAGGTTGATTGCACTATTCTACCTATATGTATTGTGTTGGCTGAAGCATTACCATCCTTCAAGAGTGCTTACAGTTGTTTATCAATCATTCGCAATTGCGACGATGGCTGTCTTAGTGTACCATGAATCCCAACACAAGAAGAATATAGCTGGATACATCCTTTTCACTCTAAGTGCACTCCTCATAGTTGTAAGTTGTCCGAAGGCCTAAATCTTTCTGTTCACCTTGCTCCTACTAGTGCGATTATCTAATATCAAGTTATTTTCCCTGAATTCTATTATCTTACATTAACTCCATTACTGGATTCAAACATGATAGTTGGACTTAGCAACATCAGGGAAAGGGGGAGTTGGGCTTTATGCCGGTATGTGTGCTTGTTGCCTGTTTTGGAGTGGCCAATGCTTAGGTTCAGGGTGGTATGGTCGGCGATCTGTCTTTCATGTGTCTGGAATTCATGCAGGTGGGCAGTCTCCTACCGTTTTTATGGCAATCTTTCTGCAACTCATTCCCTCAGAGATACATCTTTCGAGTTGGATCTTGCTCTTTCTATCTCAAATTATGGAGGATTTTCATTTATGTAGTCGTATTTTGCTAGTTCAGCTGCATCTGGAGCTCTAACATCTGCTTTGAGGCTAATACAAAAGCAGCCCTTGACAATGCTCATGACGGTCTTCACAAGGGAACTATTATGTAATTCTTTGTTGTCATCAGAAAATCTTTATCAGTTTCTAGATTCTTTCTGTCATGTAGGGGTCTTATCTCTGGAACTTTAACACTCAGGCAAGTCTAGTTTGACTTGGTAGTCATCTGTGATCACGTGCTGATAGCATGCTGTCCTCAAGGACTTAGGTTTTATGTCATACCATGGTCTCATCTCATTCTTAAAGGTGATATAAGTAAGTAGGTAAAACCCACCTTCCTATGCTGTGCCTCGTCTATACACAGAGGAAACTCATGGTGCAATAATCGGCTGTGTCAAGTAAAAGCAATATGCAGAACTCTTCCCATCAATCTTCAATTTGTTTTTTCAGTGTTGTTTCTGGCAATCTCCACATTCTTTGGGTTTACCTGCATCATTCTGTGCGCAACTTGGTTTGCTAAAATTCCAGTTGTGAAGTCATGCTGCTCCAAGGCGGCCTCAAGTGTGAAACTGTCTCAGCTGATCTTACTGCTGCTGGAATCTAAAGACACGTGCATCATAGCAGTGGAACTTTCTCTGTTGTAATTTTAAATTTTGTGCTTCTTTTAATGTATCTGAAGCCTTGAAAATTTTGGCAGTATGAACACTCTAAAGATGATCGATTGAGCAACAAACAATTGTTATTTCAGAGCATAGATTATGCCATTGGTCTATTTCTTACACATGTTTTCACATGGACAATCTTTCCAGCTTTCTCTATGAGAACACTGGAACACACCAGTTAGGATCATGGTGAGTACTAATAATGGAAGCCAATTTCTCTACTTCAAGTAAATGCGACCCTTCTCAATTATAATCCCATATTTTTAAGATTGTCTAGAATTTGAAAGATAACTTTATATGCTTTGCTGATCGTATGATACTCTGTATATTGCCTTTTGCAAAGGTTTGTCTACTTGCTACAATCTTGCTTCATTGGTTCTGTCTCAGGTACCCGCTGGTTCTGACTGCTATTTACAATGTATGGGATTTCATATCTCATGTTAGCTACTCTTGCCCGTTTCCTTTTTGTCCGTGCATTCTACTTCGCATTAAAGTATGGTGACCAGGGGTGGATGATAATGCTCATTTCTTCATACAATTCATAATGGAGTGAGCTTTTTCTTTCAGGGACCAGAGCAAAATGCCTTGGGCAATTGGCTTGTGCTGTATCTCTTGGCCAGGACATTTTCAGGAGATGCTCTAGGCTGAGTGTGGATCCTAGGCAATGGCAAGTTTTAGAGAGAAGGCATTGCTATTTTATTGGGGAAGGAAATGGTCTCGCCTGATTCTGTCAATTCTCTCACTCAATTATTAAGCTAATTACAAGTCTCATTTTGCTTTCTCTATAGATGAATGCTCATTAATTCTGCAAGTAGAGTGCAATGGTAATTTGTAATTATCAATTACAGTAAATCTTTTGTTAGGGCGAAAATGCCAGTACCTTCGCATTTAGACCTTAGGAGAAAAACCCTAGAGTAATCCCCGGGCCATTGGAAGGGGAAAGGGGAAAAAAAAGAACGGAAATGGGCATTGCAGCAAGATCCAAGGCAGATTTAGTCAGCTTCACTGCATTCTAGTAATTGTCTATGAAAAGCCATGGATTATATTTCAAATCTTTCAGCTGCTTTAAACTTTAGCACAAGTTGCTCTAACACCCTTCTGCATGGCCTTTTCAGCCTTTTATCCTACAGCTTAGATGAATCATTGTTGGAAAACGTCCCTGCGATATTTCGATGATTACCAAACTATATCTGAGTATTAAGATTTACCATAACAAGTGCAGATAGTGAAATTGTTTATATACCGTCAATGATCTTGGTTTGTTGAGAAACTAGGCATTAACGTATTAAACTTACAAGCATGAATGAGAGTGATGTCTCGTGGTTATTTAGTAGGATCAATCAAGCTAGTATCCTTAGAAGTACTTGGTACTGATAAGGATTGAAGGATCATTACTCTTAACATCTCATATCTTTTAGTCAGTATTGTCACTGAAGATAATCAGCTAGGTCACTCACAATCAACACTGGTGATAGTGTGAGTCTGATAGTGATGGTGATGCACTAGATATTATGATAGTGAGATACACACTAGAAAGATGACTTTTGATGGTACAGAATGTAATTGTCACAAAACTGGATTTCGCAGCCACAAAACTAGCTAGAAAGATGACCATTGATTATACAAAATGTAATTGTCACAAGACTAGAAGCCAAAAAACTGAAAAAGCAATCAAACAAGCAGTTGACTGTTTACTGTTCTGGACAAACGTAATAGGCCTATTTTAGAAAACCTAAGACTATCAAAGGAATGTAGCAGTAGTGCTGATTCTGTCCTAGATCTATTCCAACGACTCTCCAACAGATACATTAAGGACTTCATCATATAAGGAGCAGTGATATTGTGAAGAGGGGTTCGACACATTAAATATTGCAACTACTATCACAAACAGAAATTGCATTTGATCTTGATCTGTATTGGTTTAGCACTAGAACAATTGACAATCAAGTGTATAATTGTAAGAGCAGTGCGTGTACCCTGATGGTATGATTTATCAATTGAAAGAAACAATACCGGCCAATTGTAACTTGCTCTCTTGATTATTAGTGAAATCTAACCACAGTTAAGGCTTTTAATCTAAGAGTGGACGTAGCATTAATTGCAAAGCCAACCTACTATAAACCGCTGTGTGATTGTTTTTGCTTCCCTCTAATTTGCTTATCATCATCTCACGCGTTACTCTATTTGAGATATTATCTTGAGTGTTGATTGTTTAATATTTCACAAATATTTAAAGTATGATCACTCAACCTATTTGAACCCTACTCTAGGTTGCATATTATCCCCCAACATCAGACATCCACAGAAAAAGCTTATGACTTCTAGTTTCTTGTCTACTTGATGTCCAAATTAATCTAATTACATATTTTGGTACTGGAAGCTGACAAGTAGTATTAAAATTGATGAAATAGTTCAAAAGAAGGGGAAGATACACTATCGTATAAGAGGATCAATGGAGTAAGGATCGGAGAAGAAATTACCATAATGCAGGAAATATGCAATTTTAAATTCAGTTTTAGGTTCGCATTTTGACGATTGAAATGATGATCCCAGCAAAAGATATTATTGACTGAAAAAAAATCTCTATCAGTACATAAACTCTCAGTTGTATAAATTCGAGCCATTGAAGTCATAAAAATCCCAAAATGTTTCCCAATAGATTCTGCAGAAAGCAATAAAAAAAGAAAAAGAAAAAGAAAAAAAAAAAAATATATATATATATATATATATATATAAATGGATAGAAAAATATCAGAAGAAAATATATGCTGCAATCAAGTTTTACGCAGTGCATATTAGGGAAAGCATATCATACCAAAATCAGTGGGTTTGGCCGGAAAAATTTGCAGTCTTTCCAAATCCTAGAAGCCAAAATCCTTAAAGCCCGGTACATTCAAGCTACATGTTTGAACTCAGGATATCCGTGTTTGTTCATGCCTATTATATGATAAAGTTAAATACAGAAGGAATATAACATGAAATATCTCATGGGGGAGATAAAATATAAGTGAATGGGATTTCTTATATCCATGGCATAAAATCAATTTCTTTCTAATTAAAAATATCTTAAATTAAAAATTTTGTAATCCGAACTATTCGGTTTATGTTGAAGTTTCATGAAGTAGCAATAGAATTAAATAATTTTCAAAATTGGGAAGTTAGATAATCATGTTTTCTTTTTTTTAGTAGGTTTGGCATTCATTGGCTAATGTAAGTCGTCGATGCCATTTACATTTCTTCTTGTTGTCAAACTTATTTAAAATGTAGATGATACAATAATTATGAATTAATTGATGGAGGTTATCTCCATTTATGCATTTATGAAAAAGTTTTACCATCTCCGTTTTGTATTTTCAGCTGCTGTTCATACCAAATGTATATGATGAGATATGAAAATATCTAACTTTATTACTTTGATTCACTAAACAATAAACTAAATAATGAATAAGATATAACAAAATCCTAAATTTTATATGATATCCTATTCAATTCTATCCCGTTTAGAAATCTAAACAATTAAGCATGGCATCAAAATTTCCAATATCAATTTAGGCTCTTTGTTTCCTCGCAATTATTAAGAATGCCGTTCCCTACACGCTGTTTCTGAATCTCTGCATCTTTTTCCCAAAATAAATGCCGACATCTCATGGTTAAAACCCTTTCCTTGTCACCCACAAAAGCACAAAACCCACCTCTTGGTCTGCTCCGTGAAATTCACTATCTACAGCGTAAGCACTCTCTCTCTCTCTCTCTCTCTCTCTCTCTCTCTCTGCGTGTGTTGGATAATCTTTGTAAGGTATTCTTTTAGGGCTACAGGGTGCAAACATGAAATGCAGCGAAGGAATATATTTTTGTCCATATTGAATGAATCCAAATCGAATAAAAACTTATCGCTCAAATCGTTTCTTGTATTTGGCGTTTCCTTTGTGGTCTAATGCCGTTGATTAGACATTTTCTAATCGTCCTGAATATAATTAGTCACCGCCCAATTGGAATATCTTCAGATTCAGAATATAATTATATATGTATTATCAAAGTTAAAGTAATCTTTTAATAAGATGCAATCCCATGGGCCTGTCCTATTCTTTATGAAAAACAAATGAGAGGATCTTTACTATCAACTCAATCTTTGGCGACATAGCTCGTATTTTATTATTTGAATCCATTCAATAAAATACATGAGAGAATTTTCAAACCTTCCTAGTTCTCTTATAGTTCAGGGTGCACAGAAAAGCTCAAGCATTCCTAGCTTATTGTCTTACTTGATGTCCAAATTGATCTAATTTGATGCCACGGTGTACTTAAGCTAACTAGTCTCGTGGGAATCAACGAAATGATATACATGTGGGAGCGGAAGGTACCCTATTGCAGAGGTGACTACATAGGTACTGTGTTAAAAGATAATATAAAGTAAGGGTCAGAGAGGAAGCAAGTCCAATGATGCAGAGAATATGCAACTTTAGGATTAGTTAATCATCATGAGGGTCACTAGCTTTAGGTCCGCATTTCGATGCCGGAGATGGTCATCCCAGCAAAGTGTGGGAGCACAACGCAGTCCCCATCATCATGGCCTCCACAGGACCCCGAGCATCAACAGGTAGGGCAGGTTCGAATTGATAATCAAGCCTTTGAAAGTCGATCCTCCACGTCATATGAGCAAATGTTAACCTTTTTCTTCATGAAATAATCGGTTCCGGTCAAAACCTGACAAAACCTAACTGGACAGGCTTAGGCTAAAAAAGGAATATAATAACCTAGGCCTTCCCAAATCATGCCTCACCTAGTAGTAAGCCTGGCCTAGACCAGGCCTACATTAATTGGCTGAACTTTCTTTTTATTACCAACTTCAATTGGAGGGATGAGAGATTTTAAAACTGAATCTTATTAATTTTTCACAATATTATTGAAATGTCATTGATAAATTTTCTCGCTTGTTAAATATAAAATTTTATAGTGGACTTTAATATCAACGACTTTCTCAACTACTTCTCTTCTCATGATTTAGGTCACCTGTACTTTGTTCCTTTCTTTCTTTTTTTTCTTATATCGTGGGTCGATTTGATTAATAACAGTCAGATAATTAGTAAATACAATCAAATCCTCCTACAAAATAGACGGTTTGGCTTAATTTTTTATACTCGATGAGCAAGCAACCCAAGCTTGGGCAAGGGGCTTGAGGCTTGTTGTTATTTCATTTTATTAATTGCTTTGCTTTTGAGTTTTGTACCATCTTTCTTTACTATGTTAGAATTCATACTTATTTTACTGTATTAATTTTATATATTATATAGTATAATTACCGGAAAAAACAATTTATATAA
>MU090765.1:0-20391 GCA_014858505.1 Corymbia citriodora subsp. variegata
AGGTCAGGAGAGCTGGAGAGGCGGCCAATGCACATTTGAAGGAGAGGGGGAAGGCGCCAGGGTTGGTTGGTGGTAGTGAGGGCTTCGGCGGAGGCATGGCAAGGCCGATGGCAGTGTAGAGAGAGGAAGTAGAGGGAGTAGGTGGTCGATGCCGGTGGCGGTGGCGGTGGCTGAGCAGTCGGCATGGAGGACAGAAAGAGGAGTGAGGACAGGAAAAAATTGTTAGGGTTTTTTCTTGTTGCATTTTATTACGTGGGCGACGGTCACTTGAGATGCTGAGATAAAGTCTTCGAAAAAAAATTCACTTAGCGGTCAAAGCAGGAGGAAAAATCCGTCATTTTTAATGCATTGTTTCTCTTGCATTATACTTTAGTGCATAAAAAGTGAAAATAATTTTTTTAGGAAAGATGTTCTTTTCTTGTAGAGAATAAATTATTATGAAGAGATTTTCCTTATTTTGATGGTTTATATTATTTGAAAAAATGGAGAATTCCAAACAAGGGCCGAAGTGCCATCATTTTCTCAAATAAAGGGTTGAAGTAGATTTTTGTTTAAAATAAATACCTAAAGTAACTATATCGATCTCAAAGAAGGGCCTTAAGAGGTTATGGCTATTTTAAATAAGGGCTTAACCTCACCGACTCGCCAGTAGACTGAAAATTCCAACCAATCAGGGGTATTTTTGTCCAAACATAAATTTAATTTAATTAATTTTTTTTTCAAATAAAGGCTTGGAGTAGATTTTTGTTTAAAATAAAGACCTAAAGTGACTATATCAATCTAAAAGAATGGCCTTAAGTGGTTATAACTATTTCAAAAAAGGGCTTAACGTCGCCGACTTGCCGGTTGACTAAAAATTCCAACCGATCAGGGGTATTTTTGTTCAAACATAAATTTAATTAAATTAAGTTAAATTAAATTAAATTAAATTATTTTTAAGAAAGGGGAAAAATAGAGGCAAGAAAGCGAGGGCAAGTGACCCCCACCCAGGTGCCATCGCCCTAATGGTGATACAACAGTGGCCACAAGCAAGAGGGAGCCCTCTTGCCCGTGTTTTTCCCTTTTTTAAAATTTTTTAAAATTTTAATGTTTTATTCAAAATAGAAAAAATAAAGAAAAGGAAAAATTTTAATAAAACAAAATTGCCCTTCACAACTAGTGAGTTTAAGTGCTTATTTGAGACTGATATGGCTATTTCGAACATTTGTTTGAAACAATGTCTACGTCAAGCTTTTATTTGAGGAAATTAGGACACTTCAAATTCTTAATTGAGGAAAACATGGCTTTTTAAGGCTTTATTTGGAATTTTCCCTTTAGAAAAATGAGTCGATGAAAAAAATTTATCAACAAGACAACATAGCCCATTCCCTTTATGTTTTTGAAGCCCATTAAAGCTTATGCAAAGCCCAGCCCTTTTCCTTTTGTTTCATGTCTCACCTTCTGCACTCACACACATTTACACGTATAGCAGCGGTGCGCAATGACGCCGCTCCGACATAAGTGACGTTCTGACCAAACAAAAAAAACATAAGTGACGTTGGCAACGTGACACCAGCAGAGGGCGCGCCTCCTATTGCGCTGTTGTGTGGAGAGTGGCCATGGCGCGAACAGATCAAATTCCTCCACAGCAAGCGGTAGGAGGGGGGAGTATAGAGAAGAAGCTGTTCCGTGATTTAGATAAAGATTGTCAAACCCTCTGTTGTTCTGGCGTCTAGACCTGTTAAACAGGTGGTTGGCTCGGGTTTGGATCGAGTTATAAATGATCCGACCCAAATTGATTCATTAACCCATTTATAACCCATTTAAGTATAGTATAAAATTTTTAACTCATACACAACTTAACTCATATTATTAAAACCCTTCCCTAATTAACTAAACTTAGGAAAAATTATTCTTATAATCTTTTTTAAAGATTTTAAGCTTATTCGGGTTTATTTTAAAAAAATCGAATTATTAATCATTTTTATTTTTTAAAAATCAAGTACACATATGGGAGAACGAGACTCACTTGAGTTTTAATGGTCAATCAAGCCACCATCCGATGATGGTAGTGACCACATGCGACAGTGCCGTCGTGCGAGCGAGAGGAGAAGCTGCTATACAAGCGACGGAAGTGAGACAATGCATTGTTGTGCAATGAGGAAGGTTTCTTCGTTTTGATTTGGAAGCGAAAAGAAGATGAGTCGTCTCTGAGGGCTGAGGAGTAGTTGAGTTTACTTTGACCCATTAATGACCCATATATTTTAATCTTTTTAATTTTAACCCATTATAGGTACACTTGTCAAAATGGGTCAAGTTTTCTTTTTTAATCATCTATAATAAGCTTAAAACTAAAAAGACTAAAAGGAAGCCTGATACATTGGATTAGGCACCCATTTTGACAGGTGCACTGGCGTCCAACACAAGTTCAATCTCTATCACTCGCTTAGGGCCTGCATGGTAACGCTCCCGGGAACACCTGTTTCTGTTCTTTTGTTCCCAGGAGCAGATTTTTTGTTCCCTGGAACAGGTTTGGAGTAAAAATCAGAAGCAAAAAAAAGTTGTTTCTTGTTTCTGGAACAATTTTGAGAAACACTTTTTTTTTTCCTTTCTTTTTTTTCTTTTTTCTTTCTCTTTCCTTTTTTTCTTCTTCTTCCTCTTCCTCCTCCCACCCCTCAGCTGCCCCATCGCCGCCGTCGGGCGAGGTCCGGCGAGCTCGCCGGCGCCTCGCCAGGCCAGGGCGAGGTCCGGCAAGATCGCTGGAGCCTCGCCCGGCGACCGGCGAGGCTCGGCCTCGCAGATCGGGGCGAGGCCGGGCGAGCCTCGCGCGGCCACCGGCGAGCCTCACGCGGCCATCGGCGAGCCTCGCCTCACCCAGATCCGGCGAGGCTCGAGCCTCGCGCCGGCCGCCACCAAAAAGAAGGGAGAAAAAAAGAAAATTAAAAAAAATCAAAAGATTGGAAATTTTTACCAAACGTGTTTCTGTTTCCGGAGTAAAAATTTTGAACCGTTATCAAACACCCTCAAATGCTCATAAACAGTTCCCGGGAACAGAAACAAGAAAAAACATTTCTGAGCAGAAACTATTCCCGGGAACAGAAACGTTGTCATGCGCGCCCTTAGTGTCCGCCACGATGAGACCCCATCAGGCCTAATGCCAATGATAGATGAAGCATTTCACACTCTACACCGGGATCGCAACAAAGGAGGAGATTGATGCTGGAATGAAGCTTGGTACAAACCATCCAATGGGTCCCCTGGAGGTTGCAGATTTTTTTGGGTTGGATGTCTGCTCGTCAATAATGAGAGTACTCCAAGCATGATTAGGAGATGGTAAATACACTCCATGTCCTTTGCTAGTGCAGTATGTGGATGCAGGTCGCCTAGGAAGAAAACGAGGTACTGCGGTGTATGACTACCGCAAAGTACCTGAACTAATAAAACAATCTGCTCGACTCCAGAGAGCTTGAGAGAGGTGGAAAAAGCCAAGTCGAGAGATGGAGCGCTCCAAAGGCGAACCAGAGAGAAGAATGTGCTCAGCGAGTGCTCGACCGTTGCCAGAGTCCATTTTTCAGTCGCCGTCCGCCTCAGAGCTTTCACTTTGAACCAGGTAGGTCCTCTTGAGTGCAGTTGCTTTATTTTTGTAGGGTACCGGGCCGGGGCGAGCCCCGGCCCCTGTCGTGCCTCCGTTAAGGTTTCTCTACATGATTCCATGTCTAGGTAGAATCTTAGGCCCGGTCTGAGTTCGGCTCGAGTCGGGAACCCCTTTGTTTACTCATGTTTACTCATGCACGCCGAATGTTCGATAAAATGCCCATATGAAGTCCCGAAACCATCATCGTCAGATTGGTGTTTAGTAGCTTAGCTTGATATGTTTTGCTCATGTGTGGTAGATCCTTGGGTGAATTCGTGATCTTCCTTGTGTTTTCTACGAGAGTTTATGGTCTGTCCGTTTATTTCTTGCAAGTCGTCGGAAAAAATACAGTCGTTGGAGTGGGCAGCCGGAACTTGTGGCTGACGGCAGTTGATGTTGCCTGGGAGTTGGTTAAGTTTTACCGGTTGAGTAGGTGTCGGCATTAGCTTGGTCGAACGGTGATCGGAAGTGGGTCGATCCGAAAAATTTTTTTTGCAGGCGTGAGGGACGTTCGCCGGAAGGTTGAAGACGATGCAGGGGGAGAAATCTGCAGGCAGAAAAGGACAAAAAGAAATAGGAGCTGGGCTGAGAATGTCTCGAGCGGGCCTACGCTAGGCATGGGCCGAATATGGTTGGGCTGTGAACTGAAATTCGAATGGGCTATTTTTAAAAAAACTTTCGTGGGCCAATTAGGATTAATTAAAGATGGGCCTTAGCATAGTTTTTTTAGTCCAATTCGGACCGTTAGGGTCCCGGTCGGTTCATTCGAGTCGGGTCTTGACCCGGTCCAAATCCCTTAAAAAAAGTATTAAAAAATTAAAAAAAATCCTTAAAATGTTAAAAATTCGGAAAAATAAAAAATTAAAAGTAATAATTTTTTAGGAAAATTGTGAAAATCATTAAAAAATCGAAAATTTTCACAATTCACTAAAAAGATACAATTTTCTGAAATATTCAAGAATTCCAAAAAATTAAGAAAATCAGAAAATTCCAAAAATTTATTAATAATTTGTTTGTAAAAAATTATAGAAAATTACAAAAAATTCAGAAAAGCCTTAAATATCAAAAAATAAAAAATCTTGAAAGCTCATTTCCTTAATTTCGGAAAATATAAAATATATTTAAAAATATATAATATATATAAATTTCATAAAAATTCTGAAAGTTCTGAAAAAAATTGCAAAAATTTTAGAAAACCCTTAAAAAAGAAAAGAAAAACCCAAAATTGAACAAGTCTTTAGGGCTCTACAATAAGATTCTTTGTTTATGTTATATTTTCTTTTTAGGGACAATATTAAGATGTTCTCTTCTTTTATTTTGTAATGATAATTAATTGTGCTCTTAAATATTTTGAATATTTCTTTCTTGCTTTAAAATGGTTAGGATAAGCCTTAGATTTCTTAAATAAGTTGCCATAACCTTAATTAATAACACAGTTAAGTTAGATATCGAAAAGACGTTAGTCGTATGATTAACATAACCAAGTCCTCAAATTTAGAATCTCTGGTTATATAAATAGTAAAACATTCTCTCGTATCTTATTGGATTTCTAGCCGACCCTAAAAAGATTAGTGGCAACTCCTTTGTTTAAATTTGTATAGTCTAAACTAGTTAAAATTTTAAATACTCAATGTTGCGCCGAGTATGAACTTGGGAGAGTTTGAATTAATGAAAGGCCATCGATATGAAGTTAACAATATCCCTAAACCTAATCAAAGACCCCCACCCAAACAAAAAAAAATTAGGTTGAAATAGAGCCATCATGGCATTTAACTATAATTCACAAGCCACACCGACTGTGAAGGGAGTCAACTGTTAATGTTTAGAGTGATATATAGGGGAGTTGGGATAAGTACAGCGGGAGTGCCATAACTTGGCACGGAAGAATACTTAAGTGCAAAAACTTACAAACGGTACACTTAAATACCAAAATCGGAGCAAAATGGATCACTTAAGTGCCAACGGCGAGAAAATCCGGCCAAAACGCTGACGTGGCCTTTTTTCGGCCCTCGCCGTCTGTCCATCGCCGTCCCATTGCCGGTGGGGCGGCGGCGACAGCTGCTCCCCCACTTTTTTTTTTTTTTAATTTGCTTTTTAAATATTATTTAATTAATATTTATTAAAAAATAAATATTAGTCAAAACGGCGTCGTTTTGGGTGCGGTGGCCACATCAACACCCAAACGACGCCGTTTTGGGTTTACTTTGCCACATCAACAACAAAAACGACGTCGTTTCGACCCTAGATCGCTGGAAAAAGGCCACGTCAGTATTTTGGCCGAATTTTCTCGCCATTGGCACTTAAGTGATCAATTTTGCTCCGATTTTAGCACTTAAGTGTACCGTTTGTAAATTTTGGCACTTAAGTGTCCCTTTCTTGCCCCTACACACGAAACTGATCTGCCCCAACAGAGCTCCATCTCAACACCCAAACGTGTCATGGCCTCTAATCCACCATAACCTACTCGCCCACGAAGAAGTCGCCTTCACGAACTGCCTCAACGAGTGTGGTGGCACTGATGTGAGCAACCCGCATTGACAGGCTGTCGTCACCATCAATCCCAAGAAAAGTCAAACCCTGCTGTGGCCAAAACAGGGATCAACCACAAGCGCTCCTTGGAGCTCGTCCGAGTGACCAATCTCAGGCTCAAGGTTGAGCCTTATTTCTATCGTGTAGTGCGTCGCAGTGCATGATACATGACGTGGAGGAGAGAGAGAGGGAAATATTCTCAGGCACTGATTGCGTAATATTACCGCTCATTTTCTAAATAAAAATACTAGTTAAAGAACACGAATACATCGATGGAGCCAACTCAATATGATCTCACTTGAGCAAAAATGTGAGATATAAATTAATGTCAATGATTCCCCAGCATCGAAGGCATTAGACCTCTGTTAGACAATCGTCCATGTGATGGAGCATCAAGAGAGATCACTTATGACACGTTCACATTTGTCCTCCAAGATCTTCACTGCCTCAGTAAACAACACTTCTGGAGGTAATGCTCCGGTCGATTCGATGGTAACTAAAAACAGGCAAAAGAGAATTAATTAAGACCGTACTTACTGCAGGATTTTATCTTAGCATTAATGATGTGTGCATGCACCTCATTTTTTATTACTTACATATAAAATGATTCTTAACTCAGCGTAAGGATATATGCTTTCTCCCAGTCTTCACCATCTCTGATGCATTCTCGACAAAGTGTGCAAGCTCGTGGTCTGGCAACAGTTGCTCTTTTTTTACCTGAACAACAACATAACTGTCTCTCATGAAAATCCAAGGAAATGAACAAGATCAAACCCTGACTGTTAGAAAATAGGATATTGTGGAAAGAATTGAGTAAAGAAAACAGAAGAAGGAATGTGTAGTAATATTTTGGTGTTTGTATTTTTTTTGTCTGTACTTTGCACAATTACAAAAGCTCTACTTATAGACTCTCACAAGAAGAACGATGTCAACAATTAAGGAGATTTTGAAAAGAATCACAATTCATCGATTGAAAATCGATGTAGTGATTTGTTGATGCTTGATTTGTGGGGATTTGGTTCTGTCAATTTGTTTCTTTCTTTGGTAGAGATTGTGTTGCGGGTTTCCTTCTTTTGCTTGATTCTTCCAATCTTCCTTCTTCGGTATTACCATCTTTAGTGGAGCCAGAATATTGTTGATTGCCTGATTGTTGCAAATTTCGTGATTGTCGGTGATTGATTGATTCTCTTAACACTGACTAACAAACAGTATGAAATCCAGAATATCGCCAAATTATTTTGAACTACGTCTAGACGACATTTCTCAGGATGGCCAGCCCATTGACTGTTTCTCCCATCAAAGCAGTCGAAGAAAGGGCAACTTACCATCAGCAAGATCTTCAATCTCAAACACTTTAGCTGCGCATTTTTGCTTAAGTACATCAGCCTTCTCGCCCTCAATTTCTTCCATCAATTCAACCTATATAAGTATAAACAAGATAATGGATAACATATGCTTATGTGAAAGGCTGCCAAACCAAAAGAAAGTAAATTGGGAAAGAGACATGCCTCTGGAAGCATTCTGTACCAACAAGTGGCAACAGGAGACCACTTTGCATGTGTTTTCCCAACGCCCTTAACAGCATGTGCTTCAAGTTCAATTTCCTGCAGATGACAGCATTCACAAGATCTACCAGATTTTACAAAAAGTTGCTCAATGACAAGTTTAATCACCACTCCCTTTAATTACTTTAAATATTTTCCTTGAACAAGATGCACAAGAAGCTTCCAAAAAGCAAGAAGAATCTATTTGAGAAAGTGAATCAAATTAGCTTGAAATAACGAGGAGTAAAATAAAGCATTCCCCATAACAATTCTCAGATCGCAAAGTGTCATGTCACCTGTCCAACTAGAAATTTCATCAAATAAATTGGACAATTCAACAGTACTTCAGCTATTATCTGAAATTTAATAGTAAGCCAAGCACTGCACCATGGACAGAAAAGGTCTTCCGGTTCCATGAATTACTGAGCCATCTTGCCATCAGAACTAAAATAGACTATATTTCCAAGAAACAGATAGCTCCCTGACTGACTTTGTTGAATAAAATTTTTGAGAGAGAAGGGTAAAAACTGATAAGAGCTCTTTCCTTGGATGGGATGACTGCCAGAAACAAGGATGCTCTAGCTGAACCACCGAAAAGAGAAAGAATGAGTTTGCTGATAATTTGCAGCTAATTCAGTTTTCTAGCCATGCAATACGCTGATACACAATAGTTGGGGAAACAAGTTCTGCCACAGCATTCCACAGCTGCAGCAATGCTTAGCCACACTAGCGCTAGGCATTTTGCATCATGCTCTGGAGTTAAGACTCCTACATGCAGTGAAAACCTTCTTATTCTTTTAGGAGAGCAAATTCAAAACAATCCCCTTGCTTTCCCCTCTCAACTCTTAATTTTTTAGCCCATAAAGCAAGCTTACGGCGCAGAAAAATAAAAAACAACAAGCACGTAATGGATAAAGGTAAATACATCATTAGTAGAGATTACTGTAGCTCAGAATAAGAATGCATATAGCAAGATGTAATGCTTCTATTGATGCTGTTGAAGAGTAACATACTAGACTAGACGACAGTAAGAAGACATAAAAAAAATTATGACAAGTACACGATATATAAGACCATCACCTGGCCAAAACCAAGCTTAGAAATGATGATATCAGGATACACCCTAATTGGATTGCCTGCAAATTCTGGCATGGAGTCCTGACTGCATGTAAACGAAGTGTAGGTTTCTGGTTTTGAAGTTGAAGTCAAACTTTCATATGTCTTCAAAAACTCGCTCCCCTTTGGCAACCACATTAATTGATTTGATTTCATTATATATACACCAAAAATCATTACGAGGAGAGATGAGAAAACCAAACAATTTGAAATACTTTCAAAAAATAACCAATTGATAATATTGATAGATATAACTTACCAGTGAGACGCTGCCCACGTTCTTCACATCAGACATGGAGTTTGAAAACTATGGTATTCTTCTCATTCGGTGTATCATTCTCTAAAGGTCATAAGTGAAAGTGGTAAGTCAACAATATAAAACTCATAAGGTGTCATCATATATTAGTTCTTCAATATGACAAAGAAGTTGAAGAGGCAAGCATGTAAAGCCCGACCTGATAAATAATCAAAAAGCCTTGGGTCAACCTTGATGGGAATGAGACCCAAGCGATGAGCAAGAACTTCATCTTGTACCACTGATGTATTATTTGCAATAAGAACGTTTTCAATAGCCATGATGGGAAGCTGCATGAGCAAACATGGACACATCGGGAGATTCGATTAATTTCAATCGATCAGATAAGCCAGTTGCAAAACAAACCCAAACTACAGTTCAAAAAAAAACAAAAGCAAACTTTGAACCAATGAAATCTTGAAAGATTAAAAACCCAAGAATTCTCTTTCAATTGGACTGTCTACGGCTATTCACAGCTAAAAGAAGTACAGACGATATAGTTAAGGTGACATATGGATGTACTGGCTTAGTGACCGAAGAGACAAAGTCACAAATCAACAGGAATGCGTTCTGAATTTGAAGTGCAACACAGATAAATGGAATCGCATTGCCCTTGGCGCACTCATTCCTTTGTGAAACAAAGTTATGAAAGAGGACATTCGACAGGGAAACAGTACAGCACAAATATGAAGTGAAGTCGTACTGATTATCGAAGCTGCCAAAAGCAGCTAGAATCCACAGACAGTTGTCAAAGGGAAACAAGTACATCAAGGAGACAGCAAGGGCTTGTAGGAATGGAAAATATAAAAAGGAAGAAGCGCAAACCTCGGCCAGGAGGATCCTCCGGAATGCATTGGCAATAGAAGGATCGACGCTGACCACATCGAACTCCATATCATCATCGCTAATTCTGGTGATGTCGACTCTAAAGTCCTTGCAGAAATCAGCAAATCTTAAACTATTCTCATGTCCAAGAGACGCGTAAGCTCCAGAGTATTGGATAGTATCTGTCTAAAAGCAGCAAGCAGCAGCAGTAGTTAAAAAGCACGAAAAATTCTAAACTCCTGAACCTCAACATCTCTCGATTCGATGAATGGACAAGGAAAAGAAGATAGCGCAGCACAGCGACGCAGAAAAGAGGGTGAAGAAGTAGAGTACATTGTCAGGAGCATCGACTTTACAGAGAACACGAGTTCTGCGAAGCTCGAGGTGTGGGGGGAGTTTCGTGGAGGGAACTCCGTCGGCTTCCGCCATCGCCTCTGGTTCGGAATCGGACATGACAGGCGGAGGAGGAGGAGGTCAGCTTTTCTACTTCGAGAGAAAGAGGAGAGGAGAGGAGATATGGAGGGTTTTCGGGTTTAACTACAACGCTTCCACTCGCGCCCAAAAAGCGGTTACGGATTTGCAAACAAGCCCCTTTTATTTCCTTTATTTGTAATGTAATATCACCAAAAATCTCTAACTTTACAATTATGACAAATTTATTATAAATTAATTTTTCGACCATCAAAACTCACAAACTCATGCATCCGTGAGAAATTTACCACGAGTCAATTTGCTACCCACCAAAAACTTCAAACTAATATATTGATGATAAATTTACCCTTTATTTATTTTCGATAAATTGTACTAATATCACAATGAACCATAAACTAGTAACAAATAGAGGAGAAAACCTCAAATTGATATACTTGTCAATTACGATCCAACTTAACAATTTAACAATGAAATTTTACAAAAATTAATAGAGAGTAAATTTATTACAAATGTACCGGTTTTGAATTTTTAATTGTCAAAAAATTAATTTCGGATAATTTATTATAGATGTACCAATTTAGAGTTTTTCGTAATACTAAGACTTTGTGTTGTTCGGCCCTATACAAATTTATCTTAATCCATATGCAATATTCACAACAGTGTTAATAAAACCATTTGAAAAAAAATAAGAGGAAGCTTTTTTTAGCTCATTTTAGCCCAACATGCGACTACAGTTTGACTAATTAAGTTAAGGTGTGGCGTTATCACCACCACCTCTCAATCCGAATTGCACCTGCTTACCTTCACGTCAACCCTGCCAAGGGAGGTCTCGCTTTTTATACTAGAGAAGTTTTAGGTTTTAGAGTGTAACAATTTCTTCTTCTTTTTTTCAGTCTATTCTACTCTAGTTCTCTCCTCCTCTTTTTACAATCTCTTTGCAAAGTGTCATAGAGCCGAGGTTTCTGTGATCAATGGAGCACTCATGATCGAGATAAAACAACCAAAATGCCCCTCAAAGGATCCAGGTGCTTCCGGAACATTCCTAAAGACAGGCGATCCTGTAATTGTGCCGTGGTCTAGAATTTTCTCGATATAAATGCCAGTAGGCGGTAGGTGGGGCGATACAATCTCGTCCGTGGAATCAAAACTCGATCAATGGTTATAATCTAAGGGCCTCAAGTATAAGAAGGGGTGCCCTCCCCCTCATTTGTATCAATCCAACCATTTAGTAATCTTAGTTCCCTTCTCTCTTTCAGAGTTTCTTTCTGGATTTCTTTCTACAATCTAGGTGAGTTAAGTCGTCACATAGGCTTGGCTTAGGCCCCAACCATCCAAAATAAAGATCACAAATGATTGGCCTATCCAAGCGATCCAAAATAGCCTAAGTCGCCGCACGGTTAGGATCCCAAATGATCGGCCTGACATTAGGTTCAAAGTTCATGAAAACCAATTCGACCCATTAATTGAAATGAAAAATTGAAATGAAAAAAATAGAAAACCATAAGCCAGACTGCTTGATTGAATGGCAGTTACAATTCAGTTTTGAAATACTCGTCTGGATACATATCCATCCTTGTATGGATATGGATAATTCAAAGTATTCAAACGCAACATTACTTAGTGATTTATAGTAGTTTAGACACTTGTCCATCTTTCTACAGGAGGAGGAGGAGAGCAGAATAAAGGAGGAGGAGGGTTTTTATCCATATCCATATCTATACGAGAATGAGGAGGAGGGTTTTGTTTTTACCATATCCATATCTATATGAGCATGACAATGAGGAGATTATCCATGTCCATTCAAAGACGAGGAGGAGGATTATCCATGTCCATTCGAGTATGAGTTTGAGAATTTGTATCCAGACAGCGAGGAAGAAGAGATTGATTATCCAGAGGAGGAGGACGAGGAGGATGAGGATGAGGAGGATGAGGACGAGGACAAGGACTAGGAGGATTCTTAAATAGTTATGATTTTTTCCTTTTCTTCCTTATCCTAGCATTCTCAAAATCAGAACAAAATTCGAATTGCAAGTTAAACAATCTGTAGTGTCTAATGTGAGGTACATACTTAGTGATATCGCACTCACGAAAATTGTGAAGGTGAGGATGAAAATAATCAAAGATGCTCACCCTAGAATGGCTAATATCCTTCTTGAAGTTGACATGAGAGCAAATGTTATACTTAGTCTCAAGATTGTCAAGTATTGCTTCTCAAGGTAGGCTTGTTGCGGCCTTCCATTTCTATGTCCTGCTCTCTTTGTAGTGGTAGCGTCCACGATTGTTCTTTCATATTGCAAAGCTTTGATGCCTTTTCACGCGATGTATTGAAAAGAAATAATTTATTTGCCTATGATATCAGAAATTTTCATGTTTCGTTGCATTTCCATTTGAAATTTCTGCATACCTTAGGACCTGTCCCTTGTGAGTTTGTATTGGTTAGAAGTATCTTGGGTCTTGATTTTGGATGATGAGGATGGTGATCCATTGAGAGGCACCCTGACAATCCGATAATAGAGGAGAAAATAGGAAAAGGCTAGAGAGGAACTCTTTTATGGCAGGGTGTGATCAGCCATCTACCTATATACTGGCTCATTTGAACTTGGAGAGACTATTGTGCTGGTCAAAATCACTCCTCAGTGGGTTTTTTTTTTTGGGGCAGTATTTGGTACTGGTTACACCTAAGACCACTAGTTGGGGAAAAAAATAGCCATTTCAAGTCAAATCACCAATGTGAAATGCGTAGCTTAGCACGGTCGTCTCATTCTCTGACTATGTTTGCTGTCTTTATGTTTGCAGTGGTGCGGTGGTTGAGTCATTTTGTGTTTTTACTGTTATTTTTCAGATATTAGCTGCTGGTTAGCTGTTTGTTTGACCTGATCATTTTGCTTTCATGTCAATTTCTACATTTCTCAATTATGTGCCTTATTGATAACTTTGCTCTCAACTATTGCTGGAAGAGAAATGAAGTACAAATTAACCACTCAGGTATGCCTTGAATTGGCTGGCTGATCGATGCATGCACTCTGTTGGATCTCATCAGTTGAGTGCGTACATGTAATGCTTTTCTACTAGTTCAACAATTGAGAGGACATACTTATGTTTCATCACATTTTACTTCCTATGTAATCATTTTATAGTGACCACCAAATATAGAAAATGCTAGAGATTTGAATGGCTACAGTAACTCTTCAGTACTAAAGAGCATTTGAGGTTTATAAAGAGCGTCACTTGGCAAAATTGTGAACTTCTGCCCACGATGGAAAAAATGCGTCAAGTTTTCTCACTTTTGGAAGGCTTGCAATTCATTGGTTACAACCTGGATAGGAGGATATCTGTTGTTGGTGAAGCTTAATTTTTCACATTTACTTTTTGTTGCTTCCAATAACTACCTCTAACGTTGAGAACGAAAGTTACTAAGATGTGTAATTCTGCTATGACATTGACGCATAGAGCTCTCAATGGCTTTTCTAACATTGTTGAATCAAATTGTGCCCACATCATTTAGAATTTATGACATCGTGGAGAGTTTTAATAGGGATGGCTAGGCTTGTATTTTTCTCCTATTGAAGATAATTCTATTGTAAAAAAAAAAAACAACACTTGTGTTCTCTTAAACCTTTTTTATCAACACATGGAATTACGGACCTTTATTTTTATTTTATTTTATTTTTAATTTTTGAAGCAACACCTACTCAAGACCCACCGCACATCACGAGCTGTTGCTGTTGTGATCCGTCGAGTGGCAAGCTCAACTTTGATGATCAGCCTCGCCGTCTCGTGCTGCTAATCATTCCATCGAGTTTCTGTTTCCAAAGGTCCTCAAAGGCACGTCCGTGTCCACCAAACCGAGAATCCAAACGGAAGACCATCACCAATCCGCGACCCGAGCCGCTTCCCACCAGACGATCTATTGGCATGTCCTATCCAAATCGTGTAGTTTATTTCCAGCAAGTCAAACGTATTCAATGGACTCCCGATGGCGTCCCTGCTGGGAACTCCCACATGCAACACGCCATCTCAAGGGGGTGAACCAGACTAGATTTACCTGGGAACCAGTTCCATTTTCTTGGAACAGCTTGAACTGGTTCGGTTCCCAGTTCCATAATTTCTGGGTGTGTTGGTAATTGGAAGACATGGTTGTTCCTCAAAAACCCCCCGCCATTATCCAGTGCAATAACAAAGATTGTCACGCGATTTAATTTGTGAGATGATCATATCGCTCTCCTCGATTGTGAAGAAATAATAGTGTGTGAGCTTTCTCTGAAACCTATACTCATTCACCATTGCTTTTTACCATAAAACGAACACATATAATGTTAACATAAACAAGAATACGACGTGCTCAAGTTTCTTACCGTCACTCCAGGTGACGACCTAAGGAACCAAAATCCAAGATCCTAAATCTCCTATAGTCTTATGTTCTTAAAAATATTCACGGTTCACAGTGAATCGCTGGGTACATGGATACACTGCAACTCGAGCTAGACTACGCCTCACTCAACGTTTCAAGGCCAGAGAACCATTTTTTGTACGACTTTGCCTTTATTCATGTGATGCGGCTCTCTTCATGTTAGAATACACGTGTGAATTGTATTAGAAAAAGTAATCCCACATCGGAGAATTGATATGGTGTAGAGCAATTAATATAAGTTGAAATTGATCCAATTGGATATATTGATGGGTTCGGACTTGGGCTTCCTCTTTAAAGATCTCCCCAGTCTAAAGATATCAGACTTCTGCTGCACATCCCCAACAAATGGTATCAGAGTCAATGGTTACGGTTCCCGAGCAAGTAAGCATTGTGGCCTAACAACGTAGGCCCGTGAGGATGGCCTAGGTAGGCGTTGTGGTGTAACAACACGGACCAGGATGATGTTGGGCCAGAAAAATATTTGATTTAAGGGGGAGTAGCAAGTAAGCATTGTGGTGTAACAACGTAGGCCCGTGAGGATGGCCCAGGTGGGCGTTGTGGTGTAACAACGCGAACCAGGATAATGTTGGGCCAGAAAGATATCTGATTTAAGGGGGAGTAAACCTAACACTAGAGCTCACACATGAGAGGGCGATTGTTAGGATGAGGTTTCCTAATTAATAATCAGGAATATCGGTATAAAAAAAAGAATTATCCGCATGTTAGGATGAGGTTTCCTAATCAATAATCAGGAATATCGGTATAAAAAAAAGAATTATCCGCACGATTCTTCCTACAATGTGTGAGTTATGTTAGAGAAAGTAATCTCACATCAGAGAATTGATGTGATGTAGAGCAATTAATATATCCTAGTTGGCCCATAACTCACTAGCTTAAGCTTTTGAGTTGAAATGGGTTGGATATATTGATGGGTTCGGACTTGGGCTTCCCCATTAGAGATCTCCCAAGTCTAAAGATATCGGACTTCTGCTGCACGTCCCCAACACTTCAGCCAAGCAGTTTTCCACCTTCATTTTGAGAGCTTCTAGGAATGGCCCAGTGTTGAACTTAGGGTTCCCCATTTCGTCGTCTCGAAACATGTCCTCGTCATACACCGCTGGCGAAAATGAAAGTGATAATCTCAGTGATTCTTCCCCTTATATTACTCTCCCCTTCGTCTTTTATAATTTTTGACCGAATCGTGTAAACGTCCCTTCAGCTACCTGGAGAACCGGCAGGTATTTTATCATACACTGCGTGTTGTCATAGTCGGTGTCACAAGCATCAAACCTTAATTTTATTAGACATCTATGCATGACTAATGACTAAGATCTTATTAAGCTTTCCATAATTAAGAAATGATCGACATTCTTCACTAGAAACAGAGCGCTCATTCTGAAAGTTGTATTGATCTGTCTTGAAACTCATTTCAGCTCAAGTTAGCGCAAACACAATTATTTGTTAGAGATTGTTGTGTGAAGTTCATAATGTATGGTCAAAAGCTTCGCACGTGACAATATTCCACCCAAGGAATGAAATTATTTGTTAAAGATCAATGTGATGCGATGGGACCAATGAGAGATTAAATGATTCGCCGCGAATTTTGGGTGATCCACCAAAAGAGCGTGGACCATGATCACTCGACTTCCTTGTAAAATGGGAAACACTTTGATGGTTGAGAAAAGGATAATAAAATCAATTAGAAAGGAACGCCATCATAAGCTTGGGCCTCTGGGTCTCGATGATATCCTACTTTTTTCTAGAGATTCCTCCTGAATCTTTTATTACCCGCGTCATTATGTATCTTGATCTTCCTCCGTAAGTATATCTAATTGCCTCTTTACTTGCTATCTATTCTTGGAATTTGTAACTACTCCCGATCCTTTGGCTACGGTTCTCCTTGGTCAATGGACCCTCCTTGATTCCGTCATCAACATCCTTTCTTGTTTCGAGCCAATTGATCGGAACCACATGTCTTGTACTCCACTTAAAATCTGTCTATTGGAATATCGTGATCGATAAATTAATTAGGTATTCCATCAATAAGCTCACTATTATGACATCTATCATCAATGAACCCATAGATACTTCATTGATGGGCTCAGTGAATCGTGCTGTATTTGTCATGGGTTAGTTTGGGCCATTAACTTCTCTACAATTGGGCCCAAATTTTGGAGTGGTGTCAACAAGTCTTTGACCCATTATCAATTGCTTTTATATGCGGAGAATTTTAATTATGATTGACATCTTTATTCAAAGCATTTCAAATTCAAGTAGTGTTTATTTATCACATTCCAATGACAAAAAAATTGTCAAGTTAATTTCAACAATTTCCATCATGAGCTTTATAGTCTCATTATATGACAAATTTAAAGATGAGTGTGACTACTCCTTTCCAGGCCTTCTTTCTCACAAGCTTCTTCCATAGTTGAATGCACAATCATTAGTTTAATAAATGACCTAATTTTAGCACACTATTAGAGAATTGCATATCACATAAACGACTCAAGTTTGCCCCAGTAGTAATAGCTAGTAAGACATATTCACCAAAGCGGTAGCTATGCAACGGCTCGAGGATTTGAGTCGAGAAATTCCCAAATGTCGGCATCAAAAGAGAGCTCATTTCGTCCCTCTTCCATAGCAAATTCCCGAGGCCACAAATTCGCGCTTGGCTGTCCTTCTGAGCCATTTGCTGAGGTGATGAGCCCTTTGTTGGGGCCACTTTTGGTTAACAGATTTTCCCACCAAGCACTCTCCTTGTCCTAATGAGATAACAACGGAGATGGTCGTCCAAGGTTTCCACCAGGTGGTGTGCTTGAAGCCACCAGTGTGGCTTTTCTGTCAAGCCATGCCGAGCTCTTTGAGATTCTCTGCGGTCGAGGCCTTAGGACGTTGATTTTAGTGACAAATTTCTGAGGCGGGTTGTCTTCCTTTTGCTTCTTATAGTCAACATTTTTAGCCAAATGGGTGTTCCAATAGTTCTTGATGTCGTTTGCAGTTCTTCCCAGAAGCCTCCCTGCAATCAGTGACCACCTGCATGAACTTGGACAAATCATTATTTAAAATTTAAGAAATAGGAAGATTGACTCATTAGTTCATTAGAAGGCATACGCATGAATTTTGATTGATAATTCTAATATCTTCAAAATTGACTATCTTTATGAAATTTCTCATCTCAATGAAAATAATTAAATTTCTAAGACTCACCTTCCACTTATAGATCTATATTCTACTTTTGCTAAACCTTCCTCTTTCTCTCCTATCCGTCTATTAAGCGTACTTCTAGAGAGGATAATGAGTATGTCTAGTCCTTGAAATTCGATCGGTATCCTATCCCTGCTACTCAGCAAGAACATTTTGTCAACCTCCAAATTCTGTCTAATTTTTCATGACAATGGATATTGTAAGGTTATATGCACCTTTACTCTGGTGCTATTAGATTTGCTTTATCCTTTCATGGAAGGAAAGGTTTAACCAAGTTGCTTGCATGACTCCGTTAGACACTCGATTTTCGTATCACCAGCATACTTGCATTGGTATCATCTAGACTACTCTCAATGTAGGAACATTGTTTGTTATGTTGTTTCCAAACTTTAACATGGCTCTCTTAGATTCACAACTTCTCTCGGCCCTTAAAGTTTAGCTACAAATTATTGAAGCTCCTCAAACTCTAGATTCTATTGTGCTACTTTACATTATCATATGATTTATGGAGTTTAGAATCTCAACTTCCCTAGTTCTAAAGATGCCTTGTTCATTTCGGTAGATAATATCACACTTCTTGTATCTATGTGCCCAAACAGATTCCTCAACATCAACTAGTTAAGTTACTACCAAACACTTGAGTAACTAACTATGAAAAGATTCACCTGAAATCCAAACCGATCTAGTCCACAAAGTCTCAATATACCAAGAAAAAAGATGGCAAAATTGTCATTAAATTTAGTAAGGAAAAGGAAGAAACTTCTTCTTCTTGCATTTTTCCTATTATTTTTATGATACAACCTTGTGTAGTTGATATTCCAGTTAAAGTTGGTGATTCAAATCCAAAAGCCTTGATCGAGTTCCTTGTAAATTGGGAAACACTCTAATGGTTGAGAAAGGGATAATAAAAATAGTGAATCATTGGAAATCAATGAGAAAGGAACGCCATCATAAGCTTGGGTCCCTATGGCTAGGGTCTCGATGATATCCTACTTTTTTCTAGAGATTCCACCTAAATCTTTTATTACCCGCATCATTATGCATCTTAATCATCCTCCATAAGTATATCTAATTGCCTCTTTACTTGCTCAAATTTGTGACTACTCCCAATCCTTTAGCTATGGTTCTCCTTTGGTCCATGACCCTTATTGATTCCATCATCAACATCCTTTCTTGTTTCGAGCCAATTGATTGGAACCATATGTCTTGTACTCCACTTAAACTCTATCTATTGGAAACTCGTGATCAATAAGCTAATTAGGTATTCCATCAATGAGCTCATAAGACATTATGTCGATGGGCTTAGTGGATTGTGCTATATTTGTCATGGCTTAGTTTGGGCCATTAGCTTCTCTATAATTGGGCCCAAATTTTAGGGTGGTATCAACAAGTTTTTGACCCATTATCAATTATTTTTATTTGTTAACTGCAACTTGACTTTCTATTTGAAGCATTTCGAATTCAAGTGGAGTTTATTCATCACATTCTAATGACCAAAAATTCTCAAGTTAATTTCAACAATTTCCATCATGAGCTTCATAGTCACATTATATGACAAATTTAAAGATGAATGTGACTACTCCTTTCCAGACATTATTTCTCACAAGGGGTCACTTCTACAACAAGCTTCTTCTATAGTTGAATGCATCAATCAGTAATTTAAGAAATGGCCTAATATTAGCACGCATATCAAATAAACGACTCAAGTTTGGCCCAATAGTAATAGCTACTAAGACCGATCGACCAAAGGATGGCCTAATATTAGCACGCATATCACATAAACGACTCAAGTTTGGCCCAATAGTAAAAGCTACTAAGACTGATCGACCAAAGCGTTGGTTATATAACGGCTCCAGGCTTCGAGCCGAGAAATTCCCAAATGTCGGCATCAAAAGAGAGCTCATTGCAACCACTTCGTCCCTCTTCCATTGCAGATTCCTGAGGCCACGAATACGCGCCTGGCAGTCCTTCTGAGCCATTTGCTGCAGTGACAAGTCCTTCGTCGTGGCCGCTTTCGGTTAAAAGACTTTCCCACCAAGCACCCTCCTTGTCCTGATGAGATAACAATGGAGATGGTTGTCCAAGGTTTCCACCTGGTGGAGTCCTTGAAGCCACCAGCGTGGCTTTTCCTTTGAGCCATGCCGAGCTCTTCGAGAATCTCTGCGGTCGTGGCCTTATGGCATTCACTTTAGAGGCAAATTTCTGAGGCAGGTTGTCTTCCTTTTGCTTCTCATAGACGATCTTTTTAGCCAAGTGGCTGTTCCAATAGTTCTTCACGTCATTCGCGGTTCTTCCAAGAAGTCTCCCTGCGATCAATGACCACCTACATGGACTTGGACATATCATTATTTAAATTATGAGAAATCGGAAGATTGACTCATTAGTTCATTTGTCGGCATATGCATGTATTTTGATTGATAAT
>MU090766.1:0-20338 GCA_014858505.1 Corymbia citriodora subsp. variegata
AGGGAATATGTTGGACCTTCTGAATTACAAGACAGGCAATCAAGTTTTCCTTCATATCGGCAGTTTTACTTTTGGCTGAATGTTCTTTGCTTTTTTCTTATCTGTTGTTGGCAATTGATGGATTTCTTCTTAACTTGCAGCAACAAGTCCTTATCAACGGATTTGCTCATGGAGATGGAGCCAGGTGAATTGTTCTTCATACCATTCAAGCGCATAAAGAAGCTTCTTGAGAATGGAAAAGTTGATCTAGTCTGAGCCTACAACTGTTTTGCTCCTGCAAGATGATGAGAAAGAAAAATGTTCTCTACTTTTGGTTGATGGTTTTTCAAAAATTGCTTACCATCTCCTCTGGCTGTAATCTATCTGGTGTTTTGTCCAAAATCCATGTCAAAAAAACACATGATTATCAGGAGTAGCTCTTTGTCAGTAATTTCAGTGTGCCATCTCATTATCTTTTGTATTAATGTGCTAATAGTTCCAGGGAATTTCTTCAAAGTCCATTGACGAATGATGCCTTTGGTTAGGACAGAAAGCTACATGACACACATTGTTAAGAGAGGCAGTGGCTTGCTGTGATATATTAGCAGTAGAAATGAGTACAGTGCTACAGAAAGTTAAAGAATGGTTGCAAGGCTGGGAAAACAGATACCATCAGTACTAGGCACGGGCAACCTGATCATGGGCTTGAGAGGCCGATCTTTTTTGGCAGCTTGGCCGAAGCAAAAGATAACTTTTTTCCCCACTTTTAGAGTTCAGCTCAACCCTCCATTGAATAGGTTTGCTTAATCATATGATTCATTTGGTAAATGCAAATCTAACACGCCTCACTGGTAAAAAAGCTACACTATAATATGGTCTTGGGTAGCTGGCTGTCGAAACCACTGATCTTTTATATCTTCGACTTGTCTTGAGTTTTTACCAACCGATAATGGAGGGAAGGGGTGGGGAACAGTTCATACCAAGAGTTAGATTTTGCTTCTATTTTCCTTTTCTGCTTATGTTTTGGGAGATATCTGATCGCATAGAAGATATCAAAGCGAAGGATATGAGATTCAGTAGCAGCTCTATCTTATCTAAACTACACTGTTTTACATGAAAGTGAATGTCGGTCACATGTAACTTATGTTCTTGTTAACGGAGTATCCCGGCAGAGGTTATGCCTTGGTTGTGAGAACAACAGCAAGACTTGTATAACACAGATTTTTGTAAGCGCCAAGTGTATACTTGGAAGAAGCTCAAAGAACAATTTGCACAGGGTCTAGAGAACATCAATGCCATCTACAACGGACAGTCATATTCTTAAGATCCAGCAGATGTCTATTCCAGAAAACATTCATCGTCAACTCTGTATAATTTGCATAAGATCAATCAAAGCAATTTAAGCGAACGCATAAGAGTATAAAGGGGAAACAAAACGATTTGCGGTTCAGCTTGGGTTCGATAAACATCATTGGGTTAAACAAAGATGATCCCAAATACATCGGGATGATATGTAAGAGGAAACAAATCTGCATGAGGCAAGGTAATATGGAATGAGCACTCGATAAATTAAGTTGAAATGACTCTCCTTCTGTTTAATTTTGATTTAATTCTGGAGTATAAAATCATTCATGTCAAAACATTTCCCTTGAGAAAAATAGGAAGGCAAAAGGCTGTCCAACAAATATACTCGTAACAAGCTGTAAGGATTTTCAGTTTATTTAATGACGGTGAAGAGCCTATTCTCAATACCTCAAATGGACTTTGGATATTTTTCTTCCTCAAAGTCATGCGGAGGACTCTCCAAGAGTGGAGTAAGTTACCCGCCCTTGGGTTTTCCCCATTGAGTCTTTTAAGGACCTACGTAGGTCCATGGGGTTGCTATTATTCAATAGAAAGAAATGGCAATTTCCTCTAACATCAATTGTACAAGCGCAGGAAAAGAAATGAACCAGAGCGACCCAATTACAACCCCATACAATGCAACAGTGACTCATTAGCATAAGAAAACCGATCAACATAATCAAAAAGGAAAATATTTAATTAGAATTACATATGCAAACGTTCTATATATCTAAGTCAAGATTTTAAGTCGTGTTATGTCTTTTATGGAAATCGAATCATTTGGATGTCATGGAGGGTAAGCAGACTAGGGGCTGCCAAAGGATTGAATTGAAGAGGATCGAACGTGCGTTGGTCAGGTATCTACAAGAAAGCGAGCGAGCTTGCTGGTCAGAATCATCGCCATTTCGCGGACCGGCCAGCCGTTTTCGTTCGGCCATCCATCAATTGGAGCTATGGCTAACAAGGTCTTGGAAGAGGGGTGCTTTGATGGATGATGCTACACATGAATTCATAAAGGCTCACAGGAGATTTAGGATCCAAGAAATCGGGGAGAAGTGATCAAGTGGAAGCTCGGAAACAACCTAGGAAGATGCTTATCCAAATGATTAAGGCCAATGGAAATGATGGTTCGTGGGACGAACCTGTTGAGGAGTTTGAAGCACATGAGCTTGAGTTAGCAAGTGAATCAATTGAGGAATTGAACCCAATACTAATAGGTCATCTAAATTAGTTCTTGATAGTAGAATCTTCATCCTTTTGTTCCTGAAATGGTTCATCATGGTCGCAATTTGTCCCGAGTTTCAGGTATTAAAATTCGATTAATTCTTGAAAATTTAGCATGCAGTGCTGACGTGCTTTTAAGATCATTATAATCAAAATAGGTACCGTACTTAATCATTGAGAATCTAGCGCTAATCACTTCATTTCATCATCGAGGATATCTCAATTTTGACTTGAGCGATACATGAAGGGGATGATATGTTCAATGGCCACCAGCTTAATCAAGCGCCGTTTAAACTCAAACCTGTTATTTTCAGGCATAATTGGATAAAAAGAGCTCATGATGATTGCAATTCCTCAACCTAATGATCATATTGTGTCCTAACGGCAGTATTTTTTAGCATGCTTGGCAGAGCTGCAATCAACTAATAAAGCCCATCTTATAACACAAGCAGGCAGAATCGGCAAGTCCTGGGTGCAAAATGCACATATTTATGTCGAGCGAATTATCAAAACAATCATAAATCTATTATAATTATGTTAATTTAGTTATAAACCTTTTTTTTGCCAATTTAATCTTAAATCTTTTGCAATTGTGCCAATTCAGTCCATCCAGTTAAACTTGGTCGGCCGGTGCTGATGTGGACGCAAGCTAGTGACAATTGTGCAGCGAATGCTAACGTGGCAATTTTAAATAATTTTTCTATTGTCGAATTTTTAATTCTTTTTCTTTCCAATCTTCTCCTTTTGCCCATCGGCACCGGCCAGAGGTGAGGACCAACAAGACTAGTAAGGGTGAGCCTCGCCAATGTTGGCAAAGATCCTCACCTAGGGACCGCAAGGATTGACTTCACCATGGCTAAGTGGAGGTTGAGCCTTGCAAGATCTAGCAACGATGACCTCATTGTTGTTGTCGCTAGGCAAGGCTTGCCTTCGCTGTGAGGGTTGGCAAGGTCAGTCTCGCCAGCGGCTAGTGGGGGTAAGCCTCACCATTGGCCGACAGGGGCAAGCCTCACCATTGGCTTGCAAGGTCAACCTTGTCAGTCCTCCCCTTTGGCCGACTGGCCAGAGGAAAGAGAAGATGGGGAAAATAAAAAGAAATAAAAAATTCGAAATAAAAATATTGAAAATTTTGGAAAAATAAAAAATATTTAAAAATTGCCACGTCAACATTCAACGAACGGTCATCACCAGCTAATGTCCACGTTAGTGCCAATTAGCTAAGTTTGGCCGGATGGATTAAATTGGTACAATCACAAAAGATTGATGACTGAATTGACAAAAAAAAATTATGACTGAATTGACACAATTACAATAAGTTTAATATTTTTTTGGTAATTTTTCATATTTATTTCTATATCTACGTATACAAAAGTGAATGAGTGAGGAACAGTATAATTTTCATTTCTTTCCATTTTTTTTTATATTTTGGTTGAGACTTGGTAGGTGAGTCATTTTTTATATTGTTTTTATCGTATGCTTTTCCTTTCTTTTTTACATTAAAGATGATGAGTGATTTTCAAGATTATTTATTATGCTCAATCCTTGAACAACATGGGGAATTCAACTTTTGCTATTTGTTCCTTTTTTTTGTGAATTTCATAAAAAAAAGATTAACATTTTGATTTTAATCAAAATTCTTCAAGACTAATAGATACTGGAATGATGTTGCATCCAAACGATCAGATAATTGAACATAATCTTTTGTTCAAAAGAATTTAAAAATTAATTATTGTTTTCTACTCTCAAATTTTATTGTGAACAAGTATATGTATAATACACATGACATGTGATTCTAACATAAAAAATATTTTTTATTGGCTTCATTTCTTGGGAAAATTTTAAAAAAGGACCCGAAGTGAATCTATTTTCTCAAATAAGGACCCAAAGTAACTATTGTCTCAAATAAGAATCCAAAGTGACTAAACCAGTCTCAAATAAGGACCTCAAATCGCCGAGCAGCCAAATGTTCGCCGGCCAGTAAGCGTGTGGCATTTCTAGTGGCTAGAATAAAGGCAATTTTGTCAAAATAATTGATAGAATTTAACAAACCCTAAAAACAAAACCCTTAAACTCTTCATGTTCTCACGTTTTCTTATTCTCCGTTCACGTCGTAGAGCCTGTCACAGTCAGCAAAGCTGAGGTCACACGTTGCGAAGGCCGAGCTCGCCACCGTCGGTGATGCCACGGTGCAGCACAGTATCGCCACGAGGAGAAGAAGAAGAAGAAGCATCGCCGCTGCCGCGACGAATCATCTCCATTGCCTCCAGGCATAAAGGTCTTTGGGCAAGCTCCGCCACTCGATTCCATCATGGGAGTTTTGCGGAGAATCGCGAGAGAGGAAACCCTGAGAGCCGAGAGAGTGAGGTGGAATGCGAATCCACTTCCACAAACCCAACCGAGAGACACATAACATCTTGATCTCAAGGATCCACATCTTGGGTACAATGCGGATCCACTTCCACGGAGAGAGAGAGAGAGGGGCAGGCGAGGGAGGTGCTGGCACATACCTTTAGAACTCGATGAGTCAAGGATCTTCCTCCATTAACAAAAAAATTGGGTTCTCCAAGTAAGAGGGGACAAAGAGCCTAGAATATGAAGTGTAGAAGAAAAAGAGCGTGAAAAGTTTGGGGCTTCTGTTTTTAAGATTTGTTAATTTCTATCAATTTTTTTGACAAAATTACCCTTATTCCGGCCACCAGAAATGTCACACTTGCCGACCAATGAACATTTGGCTGCCCGGCGATTTAAGGTCCTTATTTGAGACTGGTTTAGTCACTTCGGGTCCTCATTTGAGACAACGGCCACTTTAGATCCTTATTTGAGAAAATAAGCTCACTTTGGGTCCTTTTTTTAAAATTTTTCCTCATTTCTTTCATGGAAAATAAATATTTTGAAAAATTCATGTAAATTTTTGCTATTCAAAAAGGAATAAAAAAAAACCATTTCATGTGAAAATAGATGAGTCGTTCACTCTTTTAAAAAAAGGGTCAATTCTACAAAATAAAAACCTAAATTGATATACTTATGACAAATTTATCACCAAACTAATTTTTTGACACTAAAAACCTTAAACTGGTACCTTATGATAAATTTACCTTCGTTAGTTTTCATTAAATTTTATTATTAAATTACTAAGTTAGATTATACGTGGTAGTTGATAGGAGCACCAATTTAAGGTCTTTAGTTTGTGCTCTTTTTTTTTGTATTAGTACAATTTAATGAAAATTAACAAATGATAAATTTATCACAAATATACTAATTTAGGGTTTTTTGTGGTCAAAAATTAATTTGGCATAATTTTGTCACATGTGTATCATTTTTGGGTTTTTAATGATCAAAAAATTAGTTTGAAATTAATTTATCATTTTTCGTGATATTAACTCTAAAGAAAATGAATAATTCACTCACCATGAGCATTATGGTCAATCAAAGTCCTGAGAGATGTAGACATCCCAAGTACCAAAATTTGGCATAAGTAAACACACAAGTATCAAAATTTCTAAAATTTACATTTAAGTGCTAAAATCAAAAAAAAAAAAACGAACATTAAAGTGCCAATGGTAAGAATTTTCAGCCAAACAGCTGACATAACTTTTTATGGTGAGTATTTAGAAGATGTGACATTTCTTTAGAAAAATATTTATCCACATGGCACTAACATAACTAAATAAGCTCAAAATGACAGCATTTTGATTCAAAATTGATTTTTAATATAAATATTAATTAAAATAAATTAAAATAAAAGGGCAACAAATCTGTGAGGGCCTCTGCAACCCTCACCATCACCTCCCCACCATCGCTAAAAAAGGCCAATGATGGTGAGGTGAAGGTTAGCCAAGGTTGCAGCCCTCCTCAAGATTGGATAAGGGTTGCCAAACTTCCCCCAAATCAGACGAAAGGCTGCGCTGGCTAGGGTGGGGTCGTAGGCCCTCACTTACGATTGGCCAGGATTGCTAGCCATTGGTTAAGGCTCGGCGACCTTGGCCAACCCTTGCCCCATAATTGCTATCCCTTTCTAGCAAAGGTGAGATGGCGGCGGTGAGGGCCGTCGTTGATTTGCTGCCGTTTTTTTTTTTTTTTAATTCTATTTTATTAGTATTTATATTAAAATCATATTTGAGGACAAAATGACATTTTTTGGGAACAAACATTGCTGAGTGGACATTTCGACGAGTTACGTATACCAATTTTATGCCACATTGAATTTCCAACAAACCTCGCTGAAGTTAGCACATAAGCGTCCAATTTTTCAAAAAAGTGACACTTAGTATACTTTTTGGAAGTTTTAGCATTTATATGTGTCCATCTATGTCAATTTTTGGCACCTAAGGTGTACTTTTAAAGTCATGAACAATTCCTTGAATTTGTTTTCAAACAGAACTGGAGAGAGAGAGAGATTTACTAGAGAATTATATGGACTCTTCTAGACATTTCTATATCTTATTCAATGGAATATTTAGAACAATCTTTGATAATTCAAATGACAGGTATTCCTGAATATTGTTCTCTAACTATTAGATCCTCAAGAATCTCTATAAAACAAACAGTTCGTAAGGAAAAATTGCATCATTTGTGTACCTAATTCTTTCAAGTGTAGAATGATATAACAAAAATGCATGTATTCGTGCGGTCCAAACAACTCTATTTTCAATTGCTTTCTTTTGCTTTTTTCTTATATAAATTATTTTAGCCAAATTGCGCTAGCTCTTCCGTTCCCTCGTCATTTCTGGTTTTTGGAACACTATAAACTCGATGGCAACCAAATACTGTTGGTGTGGGACAAAAGGAAAGAAATGAACAATGTCATTTTATAATGCCAGAAAATTTCCATCACTACAAGGTAGAAATTTCCATCACTACAAGGTAGCTAAAAGAGCTGCAATTATTCTTTTAAATTGCAAAAAATACCCGGGCTGTAATCACCACATACACATGCATCTATGGGAGAGAATATGGACCGACGATTTAGGATCGAACATGCACTAGGCATCATCTGTATTGGCGACAATCTTCTCAACAATAGAACTTCCTTCCATGCCTACAATTCAAGCACAAGGTTTAGTTGTACAGAACTGCATCAGCTGGAGTTGGGGAGGATGCAATCTAGTACCCACGAAACTACACAAGTGCTTTAATGTTATGACATCGCTGAGGAGAATATAGACGTGTAGAACAATTTCATCATACTGAATCTTATCTACTTACCCGAAAGGGAAAAAAAATTGAAGAAAGAGGATTTCACTAAAGCTAATACAGCCCAGTGTGGTCATAGATAGCATAGTGGCATTTTCTTAAGGAGTAAGAATTTGTCCTTCCGTATGAGTTAAGAGTAAAAGCACCTACAAGATAATGAGCCTTTTAAAAAAAAAAAACCACACACGCACACACACATCATCACAGCATGCTTTTCAAGATATGCTTCTTAGCTCTGTGAGTTACATATGAAGAAACGTTGACAGCTTGTGTGCTGGAAATGAGCAGATCATTAAGATGATTCCTCTCCTCATTTTTTTTTTTGGCTCATTTGGAGAGAGGATTAGGAACAAAACGGCATTTCAAGGAGTTTAATGGATAATTAATTGCACATTCTTCACTTAGGCACAGCAAAAATGTTCAAATTCATACATTTAAATTTTTGGAAATGTTAAGTCTTTTCTGAAGAATGTTGTGTATGGTGGCTTCGACAAGTCATTTAGGGAGGTACCCCCTTGGTACCTTCTTAATGAAATCTTTTCTATCATATAACAAAAGAAGAAATGTTGACAGTTTTGAAGCAAGCGTATGTCATCATCATTGGATATGCACAGCAATAATACCATGAGAAATGTAATCTTGATTTTACACAAAAATAGCGATGGCACCAGGCCTTGATGATAATAGAACAAGCTAAACCAAAGCAGAAGTTCCTGCATAGATTGAAACAAAAGAAAATGTACCTCAAAAGACCTACGAATCTTCTTCGGCTTTTTCATGTAGAGAGCCAAAGCTTTTGAGTGGCCATATCTGCTGACAGAATCATTTCAAATAAGTAGTGCATAGGGCAGGATCAAGTAGAGATCTATGCATTTTTCTCTCACATATTGTAATTGCACATTAAAGGAGAGATCAAGCAGTAAGGAAGGAGGCTTCTTGACCCAAATAACTTATTCATGCAAGGAAGCAAAAACCATAGGTATCTTGAAGAGAATGAGCATTCCAGAAAACCTTTGTTTGCTTACGAAAAATTGAAGGAGAAAACTGGATTCCTTCCCTTCACCACAAGGTCCAAAAGGAATCATGTCACAGCATGCTAATGACTAAAGGAACACCCTGCTTCCATTTAAGTGTACATCCTCATGCACACCCAGTTTTGTTAAATCATCATAATTTTGTTCAACCAGAGAACAACTGCATAAATATTTTCTCGTACAAAGCAAATGCAAGTTCACAGATGCTCTCCACTTATGATCGACTTACCATATATCACTCTAAAAAGAAATCTCAAGTTCTACTCTACAAAAATATTTGCAAGCTATACAAAAATTGAATAGAAAAAGTTCAAGGGGCATCAATACAGGACTAGCTTCAAGGCCTTAACATAATAGTAAAACAGTAGTATTGGAGAGAAGGGAAAGGAATAAGCCGAAACAAGCCAAAGTACAAGCATACTCACCCTCCAGAATAGTTTGCCTTCCACAAGACCATAGGGCACAGCCCCAAAAGTTCGTGAATCTCTAGAATTATATATGTTATCTCCTTGTATCCATACGTTTCCCCGAGGAACCTACATAGATATGGGGACTCCAGATGACATTTCATTTCTTATAACAAAATACACAGGCAAAACTGCAGACAAAGTGGAGTAATAACAGTAAACTTTGTGAGAAACTACAAGGAACATGGTCAAAAAAAAAAAATGAACCAGACATAATCTTCATAACTCTGACAAGGAAACCAAAGACATCAATTTTAATAGCATCTACCAGAAAATCAACATAATAAAAGAAAACTTGACACGCTTGTCCGAAAGAAAGTGAAATTGACAGGAGAGCAACTGCAAATAATGTCAACTTGTGGCATAGTACCTGGCAACCTCTCATTAAAACAACAACGAAAATAACGGTTCAAGACGAACAAAATTCATCAAGAAGCATCATCTATCAGAACATAAGATTCAGAACTGAGCAAACATCACTAACTAGTTCCAATGAATTGCCAGAATCCATCCAAAGCAGAGAACTCAAAACGAATAAAATCAAGAAAGCTGGTCACAAGTACCACACAAGTTCTTGATGCATCGCTGTTCTTGGGATCCACGAGGTACGTAACAGTGTCGCCTTCCATGCCCACGATGCGCTTGATCACAACCTTTCTTGGATCCTCTGTAGAGCGCAAGAGCACCATGTCACCTCGACCCACTTTGCCAAGCCAGGTGGAGACCCGCTCCACTAGGACCAAGTCACCAGTCAAATTCAGGGTCGGAAGCATGCTTGGGCCATAGGGCTGCAACACATCATATCATCAACACCATTAACTAAAGAATTTCCTTTAAAAATTTCCCATTTTGTGTTTCTGGTAGAAAAAGAAAAAATAAAAAAGGGATTGCATTTGAAACTGCGAGAAGGTGTATGATGATGATTCAATTTTTACCGTGACGGGAGTGCAGACGTAGGTGTTGGTGGCGTGGAGGAGGCAAAGGAATTTGGCTATGGAGAGTGACTTTTGGAATCCTTCTACGACCAGATTAGTCCATAGCTTTAGACTACCCACTACCATTGATGAGACTACGTTGCTGGCTACGTCTCTCCGGAAGGTTGTCTGCTACATCTGACTCCCCATGAGTCACTGTATTACATATGGGGCCACCTGTAACCAATTGCAAAGTCCTGTAGTGCAGCAAGGACCTCACTTGAGTACCTTTTGTATGAATCATATGTATTGCATATAAAAGGTAATTTTATCTCCTTGGAAACCTACAACAATTACATTAATCCTAGTGAATTGTAAACTCGTCTTATACCCACTTCAAGGACACAATAATGCATCAGTTCAAAGCCAGTTTCAAAGCAGCATCAAATCTCTCAGTGTGATATTCTTTCTTGATCCTTGTGAATGCACATTCTTTTCTTTATCTTTCACCTTCTTCTACAATAGACACGATCTCCCAAACTACCTGGTTCCCAAATGGACTTGGATGAATGAAATCACTCATTACACAATAAGCTCTTCCATTATGTGAATCTCCTAGCAATAATTCAATAAACAGTGAAGAAGTACGGCTTTTAACCCTCAAAGTTAGATTAGCTAGATAAATGATTCCCCATCCCACCATTTGATTGTTGCACTTATCTCAACACCTCTATCTACTTCTTTTTTCTTTTTCACATTTGCATTATCCAGGGATCTGACCACACAATGGAAGGTTATACTATACAAAATGTTTGCTTCACCAAATCATGTTATGGGTCAACTGGAGTGCTCAATGCTGCAGTTTAGCTAATTTCAGACTTAAAACAGCACTAGAGGTTGTTGCTCGAGTTGTTCCAGCCCAAAAATAGCACTGAGGAGTGTTGTTTGGGTTGAGGCAGCACAGGACCAGCACTAGTGGGTGCTTTTTATGCTGTTTTAGCAGCTGTACAGCACCTGCAGGTGTGTTTAACTGCTGTTACAGCAATCACGGGTGCCAAAACAACCTAAACAATGGGTGCAGCATGATTACAGCTACTAACGGTCCTCTAAAAGTCGGTTCTGCATGTGAACAGGCAATTTTTATTGCTACTGACATTGATCCATTAATAACCTATAATTTAACAGATGGAGATATCAGTAAAAAGAAAAGAAGTCCAACTCCAATCAATCACCTCTTTCTATAAATCTTATGATGAAGGTAAAAGGTCAACACATCAAGCAACAAAAGGACCACAATCATACATTTGATTTCCAAACAAAGTACACAACCAAGACACATAGCTAGCTACAAGTTAATTCCAATCAATTTAAAGCTTGGCAAATTCCCTCAATGTTACAATCAAGTCCAAAATTGCAAATAGTAAATTTGAAGTTCTCGATGTTACAGGTCAATAGTAGTTTCAACTTTCACGCAAAGTAAAGATAGAACAGAGGCAGCTTTGTTTGCAATTGCAATGAAATCATTCTACTTAAATTTATGCCTATAACTTAGACTTGTAATCACCTCAGCCCCAAAAATAAAATTTTATTTATTTTCAACCGAGATTGATTATTGATTGCAAAAGAATTCACTTAGACTTGTAAATCCATTCCATGCGTCGATCATATATCCAAGAAGATAAATAGATCCACCTCATGCACATCAGACGAGGAAGCACTGAACTGAAATTAGTTAAGAAACTATTAGGATAAAATGCAAGAGAGGCAAATTCTTCAACCTCTAGACAAATACTATCAGGGTGACAAGTGCATATCGCCAGTTGCATCTGTCCTAGCCTAGGCAAACACAAGTAGATAAGGAACTCTTACTTCAGATAGTGTCAATCATCGGAACACGTTAAGTCTGGACAAACAAATTGCATACCATTTCCTTAAATATAAGGATCGAATTAAGTGCATATCCCCCACCCCGGCCTGCGGTGGAAGAATTTGTCCCGCCACCGCCCCGTCGGAGGCAAAATTCGAATTTTCAATCAAAATTTTTTTTTTAATCTGATCGTATCCCTGTTCGGACACAACTCACCAACTCAGCAGCACAAACGTAATCGTCCAGAGAGAAAATCAGCTGACTTTGCGCACCAAAAAGAAGAAAAAATAAAAATACAGAGAGCCAACGGCGGCGGCGGTGGCTAGGATACCTGAGATCCGACGACGACAGCAGAGGTGGCACGGATCGGGTCGGGTCGGTTCGGGTCGGGGGGTTGTGCCGTCGTGGCAAGGGACAGGCGAGCGACGGAGCAGAGCCTCAGCGTCAGCGAGCAGGTGGAGCGAAGGCGGGCGTTTGAGTCCTTTCGAGATGAAAGAGTGAGTACCAATCGAAGGGCAATGCGGCTCAAAGTGAGTAGCTTCAACGCCTCAGTTTTTTTTTTTTTAAAACTTGGAATCTATTATTCAGAAATGTCTTTTGAACCCACTCAATTTTTTTCGACCCCAGTTTTAGGATCTACCAAAAGCAATTATTATAAATGATAAAAGGTTCGGAAACGCACAACATAAAATATAAATTATGAAACTCTATTCCTCGTTTGGTTATAATATATATGTTTTCAAATTCCGACCACTTGAAAGCAAAACAAACAACATAATTAGTTAATCACTTAGCATTAGTTTAAATAAGATTAGTATTTGAACTTTGGCTCAATGATGTCATATCTAAATTTTTAATTTATTCGATGCGATACCTAAATTTTTAATAAATGTCTAATATGTTCCATGAACTATATGATAATATCAAATGTTAATCTTTCTATTAATTTAACTTTATATACAATTTTGAATATTTTCATATAATTCATGGACTAAATTGAATATGTATTAATAGTTTAAGGACTGTATTGAATAAATAAAAAATTTAAGGACGACATTGTGCATTAGGTTTTCAAAGACCATATTGAACAAATTAAAAATTTAGGAACAACATTTCACATTGAGTTAAAGTTCAAGGACCATTTGTACCATTTTTCAAATAGAGTAAATGCATAGGCTTTCTCTATGTTAACTATAACTATGATTATACTTGACTAAGTCCTAAGTCTGTTTCTATAGACTTATAAATTTACTTTTAGCAAATGTTATTGCATACTTAAGTTGCTTAGAAAAAAAAAACAAGCGATTAGTTAATTACCAAGTAACTGTACAACACTTTGCTATGATGGCTTTATTATTTTCTTTCCAAATTAATTTCAAAATTATAGATAGATTTTTGTAAAAAAACTTGAATTTTTTTAAAAAGATATATAAATTATTTTTTTAAGTTTTTTTGTTTTTTCTTCCAAATTTTTTCAAACTTTTAGTTAGATTTATGTAAATTGTCAACGACACTTGAGAAGTATTTCTAGTAATTTGATAATGTTAACTAATGTAATATCATCAGGGCAAATACATATTTTAAAGATGTTGAAATTTCAAGAGGGCATTTTAACTATAATTAATGGTCACGTTATCTAATGATTCTGAGTCGATTTTAATAGCTTGATTTACAATTTACTTGTAGAGAATATAGTTGTACTTTAGTTAACTTGATTATAGAAAGAGGTGATTATCAAGTAATTGTACGTTTTTCCACTAAGAATGTTTAAAGAATTTTATTCATATTATTTTACTGAGGTTGTTTTAATTGATCTTCCAAATTATTTTCTCAAATTATAGAAGGATAAATGCGACTTTAGAGATATTTCTACTAATTTGACAATGTTAATTAAGGCGATATAAACAGGGGACAAATGTATGGTCTCACATTTTTTTTGTTATTTTGCAAAAGAACATTGTATCTATTGTTAGCATTCGGGTTTTCATATGAGTTTTGCTTATTGAGTCTACATCAATAGCTAGACTCAACTGACTTTTAAAGAAGGTGTACTTTTAGAATCTATTTGTCCCATAAAAAATTAATAATTTGAAAAATATTTTTCAGAAGATGATCACTTGTATTGCTTACAAAATAAATGGACAAAAAATATTTTACTATTTACGAAAATATTTAGATATAAGTTGTTGTCAATAATAAAAACATTTTCATTTACTATATATTTCAAGCGATATAAGTGGTTAATTTTAGGAAAAATATTTTTCAAAATAAGTTAATTATGGAAAGAAGTGATTATCAAATAGTTATAAGTTAATTATGGAAAGAAGTGATTATCAAATAGTTATACATCTTTTGTTGCTAAGATTGTGAAAATGATCATTCCCATAGTTTTACTAAGGCTATCTTATTTATTCTTCCAAATGATTTTCTCAATAGATAGAAATATGCAAATGGGGCAGGAGAAATATTTTTACTAGTCTGACCATGCTACCTAACGAAATTTCAATTCTGGAAAAATATGGTTTTTACGAATGTTAAATTGCAAAAGAACATTGTGACTATCATGAGCAGTCAAGTTGACTAATGTTTTTTTGTCTAAGATATAATTGTTGACATTATTTTTGCCAAGTTTGTTTTATTTGTTCTTCCAAACCAAAATTTCAAATTATAGATAGATATAGGGAAATGAGTTTTGAGAAATATTTCTACTAATTTGACAATGTTTACTAATACAATTTCAAAATATTGCTCGCCACCTATTTTGTGTAAAGGGAAAATTTATCCTATTCAGTTCAAATCTCTAGGGTGTAATCGGTTTGATTAACCTATTAATAAGATGGTTTGGTCTGATTTCCATATCCAAATTTTCAGAATCGATCTTAACCGATCTAGTTTCCAATTCGAGGTCCTGAATCAGAATAATACAGGATCAAATTGGGACTAACCTTAATTTCTATCTTTTGGCTGATTTGGCTTAGGATCGCGGTTCTGAATATTGTATCCTGATGGAGATCATGCCTTGCCAAATATTCTAGTTGAAGGAAACGTGATTTGATTTACAAACTTGTGGATAGCGTATAAAGCATGAACAAAACTCACCATCAGCAATTCAGCGGCACATGGCATCAATGCCTACTAAACAATATCAAGAAAGTTGCTGGTACAAAATGGATATCAACGTTGAAAGAATAAGATCCATTTTGTCCACTCTTTCATGGATATTTAACTGGTGCACTGGTAGTGCAATTACAGTAAATCCTGGTTTGCCTATGAACCAACACATCCGGGTTTTAAGCTTTTGATCACTGAATAAACGGGAATAGTGTGTCAGCGCAAGGGAAAAAAAATGAGAGAAAGAAAAAAACGGACCTTCAAACCGGCTAGACTGATTGGTTCAGTTCTAAGGTTGATAGGGTCTATTCCCGTTTCCAAAAATTAAGTACCGACCTTGATATGATAAGTTCCAAGTTTCAGATCTAAAACCTATCCATTATTGAACAAATCACCCATGGTCGGGTCTCCCATTCCACGCCCATTTGTATTTCACTTGGTTATCTTAGCATTTCATGTGTTAGCCATAACGGGATATTTACTTAATTCTTCATATCTTTCAAGATTACGCGTATTAATTATGCATATCATTGATTGATTATATTTGATATATGTTTATCCTATTACTTTAAATAATAATCAGGTATAGCTTACAAATTGCCTCATGTTCTATTTGTCAATAGATGTAAATATAGACAAATTCCATATTTCTCTCTTCCGCATATTATTTCCCTAACTTCTAAAAATAGACATAACGTATAGATCCTTTCCAATGACAAACCGAAAACGCTGCAAGCTACAAAGGCACAAAAGAATATCAAAATTATGAAAAAAGAAGAGTCGTTTGCCATCGAAAGAAGATTAGGCTCTGTTTTTTTCTCAAAAAATGAACCATTTGAAAAAATATTTCCCAAAAATAATTGCTTATATCGTTTAAAATAATTAGTTGATTGAATATATTTTCGTTGTCGATAACAATTTACCTCTAAATATTTTCATGGATGATGAATATAATTTGTGTTCATTTATTTTTGTAAGCGATACAAGTGATTATTTTTATGAAAATATTTTCCAAATCATTTATTTTTTTCGAAATAAATGATATCTAACCTACGATCATAATGCAAACATTGGGGCTGGGTTACTACTAGCCCAATCTTCTCTCAAAATCGACAGTCGGGGTACATTGGGTCTACTGGTTTTGATCTAGACATGACAAAAAGTACACGCAAATTTGTAGACAATTACAGAAATAAATTAAAGCAAGAGTAATGAAACGAATGACTTTTGATTTAGTTGATTACCTTACCGCTAACAAAACTCGAGAATCACATTATGAAATCCAATTCGCGAATCTCTTAATCATCATTTTGCATGGATGGAACAACACGATTCATAAAAATCTTCCCAAAACCAAACTTAAAAAGCAAATGAACTATTTAGGTAGTAAATATGCAAAACTTTGTGCTTGTTCCAACTTCAAGTGATGGTAAACTAACAAATAGTGAGCAATGTGTTTGATAAATCACTTATTATTAGCTATAAGACGCTCTCACCACTAACAGAGTATAAATGGACACATGCAACGTACTTTCTACGTACGTGAGAATGTGATATTATCTCCATTGATTTACTTTTTTGTCGCAAAATCTAGCCAAATCAAATTGTGACATATCCACCGAACTTATTTAGAACCTAATTAGTTTTCATTTGAGATAATTAGGTTATTCGTTGTATCTAACTTGATTCTTCACATTTCTCATGACATTATTGTGGAATGATCGATGGTAATGGATAATGTACATTATATGCTCATCTTTAAAGGCTATAAATACCTCATATTGCGAGAAATTATACAATTCTCTTCTCTTCTGCATATATTGTATATGTTCTAAATCGGTTCATCTCCGATTTAGCTCTCCATTAGTCAAGTTCAATTTTCCAAGTTGCTTGTGAGAAATCTCTATTTTAACTATAACTAAAATCATATTTCATCTCATATATAAGTAAGGGTGTGTGTTTGTTTCGCGAAAAATGAATAATTTGGAAAACTTCCTACAAAAGATTGCTTCGATCGCTTATAAAAATGAATGAACAAAAATAATTTGTTGTCTACAAAAATATTTAGACATATATTATTGTCAATAATGAAAATATTTTTCATTAACTAATTATTTCAAATGATTATTTTAAGGAAATTATTTTCTAAATCATTCATTTATTGTGAGACAAATAGAGCCTTAATCCTAAGTCTATTTCTATAGACTTATAATTTACTTCTAGCAAATGTTATTTCATACTCAATTGCTTAGAAAGAAAACAAGTGATTAATTAATTATCAAGTAACTGTACAACGTCTTGCTAAGATTGCTTTATAAATTAATTTCAAAATTATAGATAGATTTTTGTATAAAGGACTTGAAATTTTTTTTTAAAAGTTATACAAATTATTATGTTAATTTTTTTCCAATTTATTTTTCAACTTTCAGTTAGATCTATGTAAATTGTCAATGAGACTTGAGAAGTATTTCTAGTAATTTGATAATGTTAACTAACGTAATATCATTAGGGAAAATACATGGTTTTAAAGATATTGAAATTACAAACGGACATTGTAACTATAATTAACAGTCAAGTTATCCAATGATTTCCTTGCTCATTGAGTCAAATGTTGACTAATTTTTTTGTTTTTTGCTCATTGAGTCTATTTTAGTTGCTAACTTCAATTTACGTTCAATACTGGTAGTATTTTACTTTAAATCGATCATAGAAAGAGATGATAATCAAAATGGCTGTACATTTTTTGTCTAAGAATGTTTGGATAATTTTTGCCAAGTTTATATTATTTTTTCTTCCAATCAAATTATAAATAAATATAGGTACATGAGTTTTGAGAAATACTTCACCACCCGTTTTGTGCGAAGGGAAAATCCATCTAGTTCAAGTCGGATGTAGAATAAGCATTCGTGGTTTAATCCGGGGACCGGACAGTTTGATCCAATTTCCCTTTCCAAACTTTTGGAATTTGCCTTGACCAATCTAGTTCCAGTTCAAGACCTTGAACCGGACTAATCCTCGATCGAATTGAGACTATCCTTAGTTTCTATCTTTCGACTGATTTGATACTAGGACTAATCCTCGATTGAATTGAGACTATCCTTAGTTTCTATCTTTCGACTGATTTGGCTTAGTATGGCGATTCTGAAAATTGTGTTCTAATGGACAACATGCCTCATCAAATATTCCAGTTGAAGGAAAGGGGGTTTCATTTACAAACTTGTGGTTAGAGTATAAGCATGAAGAAAACTCTAAATCCCAGTCTACCTATGAACCAACATATCTGGGTTTTGAGATTTGATCACTCAACTAAAAGGAAAAAGTTTGTCATCTCAAGGAATTAGAAAAATGAAACAAAAGAAAAAAGAAAAGAACGAGATGGCCAGTTGCCAAGTTGACTCTCGACCAAGCCCAGACCAATAGGTTTGATTCCAGGGTTAGCGGGATCGGTTTCGGGTTCTAAAAAGTGGGAATTGACCTTGACAAGGTAAGTTTCAAATTTTAGATTTTGAACTTCTCTATTATGGAATTGATCATGTTGCCTATCCATATTTCATTTGCTTATCTTGGTATATGAATACGGAAGTTTATCGTGTTAGATATTTTCTTGGTTATCCATATCTTTCGGGATTATGCATGTATCTCAATTGATTATGCATATCCCAGATTGATTGCATTTATATTATGTTTATCTTATTATTTTAAATAGCCATGCAATAAAGCCTATCAATGGGCTCACGTTCTATTTATCATTTTAAGTTTTTTTTCAATGGCCTATTTGTTTATATCACTTAAAATAATTAATCAACTGAAAATGTTTTTACAATCGACAACAATTTTATGAGCGATACAAGGGATAGCTTTTAAGAAAATATTTTCTGACACTCGAAGTACATTGGGTCTGGACACAATGAGCAATACAAGCAAATCTGCAGACATTGAACAAAACAGAAACAAATTAAAGCAAGAGTAATGAAACAAACGATATTTGATTATGTCACCTCTCAAGATGACCTTATCGCAAACAAAACACTAGAATCACATTATGGAAATCCAAATTGCAAATCTCTTAATCATCATATAGCATGAATTGAACAACATGATTTGTAAAATCTTCCAAAATCGAACTTACGACACAAAGTTTAACTACTTAGGTGGCAAATTTGCGAAAATTGGTGACTAGTTGTAAGGTCCTCCCATCATAACTCACCTAGCTCTCAAAAGAGTACAAATGCTATGTTTGGTCATTTGGATTTTTAATTAAGATAGGGCTACATAAGATAGGATATAAAATTTAGGATTTTGCTATTTCCCACCAATTATTTGATCAATTGCAATAATTAAATTGGATAAATTCACATCATATCATATACATTTTTTTTGGTAATTAATGGCATATTAATGTAAATGAATCTAAAATTTTACAAGCGAATATGGTAAAAATTTCTCGAGACACTATTATTTAATTTATTTTTTATTTATTTTCTCTTTTTTAATTATTTTCTTTTTATTTATTTTTCCCCTTCCATCATTCTTTTATAAAATTTTATTAGATAGTAAATTGTATTAATATACCTAAAAAAACAAAAAAAAAAACCTATAAGATGTAATAAGTGTAAATATATTTACATATTGAATTTATATTATAAGATGGAATTAAAGTCGAATATATAATTAAAATAAGAATAAATTTAAAATAATAAATTTTATTTTTTGTTAGTTAATATAAATTATATCTCAATATAAAGGGGCAAAATGTAATGTACTTTTGTGTACACGACGAGGCATTCTTAATCTCCTTTGATTCACCTTTTTAGTTACGAAATCTAGCCAAATCTAAACATGACAAATTCGTCGAGCTCATTTAGATCTCAATTCGATCTCGCTAGAGATGATTGGGATACGCTCAATTCTCGTATTCCTACGATCCATTTGACGATCAATGCTAAATGGATAATGTTACATCATGTACTCATCTTTAAAAGCCTATAAATACCCCATTTTATGAGAAATTATACAACGTCCTCGAGTTCAGACGAATTAGTTTAACGACCTACTCAGGTCCAACCGTTTCCTCCTCTAAAGCTACTTTTCTGTAAGAGAAAAGCTCAGAAATGCCTCAATTCACCACAATCACCTTCATCTTTCTCGCTCTTTGCACAGCTACAATAGCAAAGCCTAGTAATTTTAGGCATCGCCATTCATCGT
>MU090767.1:0-20323 GCA_014858505.1 Corymbia citriodora subsp. variegata
AGAAGAAAGGCAAACTACCTAAGGAAGCCCGGCAGAAGCTGCTTAGCTGGTGGGAGTTACACTACAAGTGGCCATATCCATCGGTACATCCCCTTAACATATTTCAAAATCTCTCAGCAGTTTGTGCCATATAAATTTGCTAGTATTTAAACTTTTTCATGTATCCACCGTTATTGTAAAGCTCCTATTCATAACCATACAGGAGACAGAAAAGGTAGCATTGGCTGAATCCACTGGTTTAGACCAGAAACAGATAAACAATTGGTTCATAAATCAAAGGAAACGCCATTGGAAACCTTCTGAAGATATGCAATTCATGGTGATGGACGGTCTTCATCCACAAGGCGCCGCTCTATATATGGATGGTCACTACATTGGTGATGGTCCATACCGTTTGGGCCCATAGGCTGTCAATCCATGCACCGTAATCGGATATATAGGTTTGTTGTTCTTGCAGGGTCCTCTGGTGGTTGCTTCGCTTTTACATTATGTGTCTGAGTATAGTGTATGAATTATTAGTTGTGCCACCTGATCAAATCAAGTTACAGAGTGTTGGGTAAAGTCTATGGCAACCCAATGCAAGAAATATTTTTGATGACTAAGGTCATTATTAGGTCATATCTATGTATCCTCTCTGTATCCTCTCTATATGTCTTGTTTGCCCTTTGGCACTCAAGCAATAGTTTGTGGTCCTGGTGTTATATATTGATTCAGTATGCAGTATGCTTTTACATGAATGTGCTTCACCTATAGTGAGGATTTTAGCTTTACCGTGGTGTATGTAGTATTTTATTGTTGGAGGGAAGCAGTGAGGATCGGCAGTCGTACATGATTGTGTGCATTTAACTTGGTCATAAATTTAAACTCATGGACTAGACCTATCAAACAAGTGATCAAATGTTATAGATGGTCCAACTCAAATAGATCAATTTAGTTTCTTTTGACTCATTTTTACATAATGTAAATCTAGTGATTTATCGACCAAAAAAAAATCTAGTGACTTATGTCTGGTTTGACCCCTCTAGATTCAATTTATATTGTTAAAATGTTTTCATATTTATTTTTAACTACAAAAGCTCAATACCAAATTAAGGTGAGTCTGGAGTGAACAAGTGGAAAGATCGATTGAAGGCAAGAGATTGAAGATATAATCATACAAATGGATTGGGTCTAAGTAAGTTATAAATTTATTTTTAACTGCAAAAACTCAATACCAAATTAAGGTGAGCGTGGAGTGAACAAGTGGAAAGATCGATTGGAGGCAAGCGATTGAAGATATAATCATACAAATGGGTCTAAGTAAGTTATAAATTTATTTATAAATAGTTTATAAGTAATTTATGATTCATCTAACACACGAATGAGTTGACAAATGGATTTAGGATCCATTTTGATGAGTTTACACTTAGTCATTGTTATTTGTTTGATTGATTGTGTGTGTTGACGAGTAGTGGTGTTTCAATTAATTGATGAGATACAGACAAAGAAAAATTGATGACAGATTATAGACAAAAGTATTAGGCGGTTTGGGGTCTCTTTTCTTAAAAACTAATTCAAAGGGTAAGACTTTCCATCACACTTATAAATTGACTATTATGCTTCTCTATGAGGGATGTCAAACAATCTCAATAATCTCTTTTTCACATATCAGGCTCTGGGTTGGAGAGCCAATAATTTATAATTCTCCCAAGTGACTGTTGGGTCTAGACTTATTGTTAAGTCGGGTTTTGATATCAGAATTGGACGGTTGTAGGTCTCTCTTATCCTAAAAGCTAGCTTAAATGATAATATTTTTCTTTATATTTATAAACCAACCACCAACCCTTTTGTTACAACCTCAACCACAGAAAGTCAAAATGGCAAGAAGTGAATGAAGTTTGAAAATGCAGTTCCAAAAGTAAGTCTTTTTTGAATTCTAAACTGCGAATCTTTTTCTTTCCCTCATTCCCAGGGTGTAAGCCAAATCATTGTCAAAAATAAACTTCTGGACAATATTTTAATTGTTTAAAAACACGTGCGGCAGATCGTCATTTCTTATTCGAAATTTACACGATATAATCCTAAAAATCATTCAGCCCGGACGAGGCTTCTCCCTTTTAACATGGCTTCCCAAAAGAAAGATGCAAGTTCACGTTGTCGCTCGACCCCTCCTGGGTAGCATTGATTTGGTCTTCTGGGAATGGGGGATGCCCTATGAAGAAGGGAAGAGACTAGCCTCGATTGTTAGCTCTTAAGATTGTGTAACTTGAAAATCTTTTTACGGATATTTTTAAAGATTGCATAGGAAAATTCCCTTTCCGGCTTCCATTCCCGTTCTTGCATTTGGCGACACTCTTAACCGGTGGAATAGACCTTCCGTGGCATTCCCATTCCTTCCTTTGGTGACTCTCTAAAAGCTGGAACGGAGTGTTTCCTATGAAGAAGGGAAGAGAATACCGTAGGTTGACCCTCTCGATCATGGAGTTTGAAAAAAAATGTCTTTTGTGAGGGATAAATATATTGCAAGTGTCATAACTTTTGTATGTCAATTTCTGGAGTGCCATAATCCTTTTTAATTACTTGAATGTCACATTGGTGAAAATTCTCTTGAGTGTCAATTCCGGCAATTCGTCTAACTTATTTATTTAAGTTGAGTTTTAATCCTGCTTTTTTTAGAAAGAAACTCAAGCCAACAATCTTGACCGGAGAAGAAGAGAGATTGAGGAACCATGGCTCAACCATTAGAGAAGAAGAGAGATAAATAGAGGATTTGCAGCAACAAGATCCGACTTCCATTTTTTTTTTCTTTAAGCCCGGTGTAGTGTGAACGCTGTCTGGCTTGCTTGTTGTACCCAACTTGCGATCTACGCTATGTTTTGGTTTTGTTGTTTGGCTTGAGCAGGAGAAGCGAGCACGTTGTCTTGCTCCCGATCCGGGGAAGTGGAGTGACGTGCACCGATCTTGAGCCGCTTCAATTGAAGTGTGCTTGCACATGTTCTTGCCCCAGTAAGCCGCTTCTCCTGCACGGATCGTGAGCCGCTTCAATAGAAGTATTATTATTCATAGATCGTAAGCCGCTTCTCCTTCACAGATTGTTTTTTTCCCCCAAATTGAGGAATTGGGGTTAGGGTTTCAAAACACTTCTACTTTAGCCCAGTTTGTTAATCAGGGATAGATAAATAGGTCAAACACACCGTTTTTGTCACTTCTAAGTGCTTACAAATAGTCCCCCGCACACTTTGTCAAATACCTAGTACAACCATTTTCCTTATGTATTTACAAATGGATTTGTCACTCTTTTTGACTTTTGCGAACAACACTCACATGAGTACTACAGGTTTACAAAATGACAAACTCAAGAACCTCTTTGTCTATGACAAAAAAAAAAAAAAACCTCTTAGTCAATGCTTTTTTGGACTCCGTGACTTTTGACTGAGTTTTCTCCAATTTAGAGAGCTCTAAATTCAAACATTGCACTTGAATCATCTAGCTTTTATATCCATCTTTTTTTTTGGTAAAAATCTTGACAAAGTTCCGTGAAAAACATGTGCAATACATTTCTTCAATGTGGGCTGTCAATCAGATTTTCTATTCATAGTAAGTTATCTTCTAAATTTTGGTAGGTTTTGATCAAGCCATCTCATCAATCTTTGGGGTAAATTAGTATATGATTTTTATATAAATAATCTTGGAATGGCATACTTAATTGCTATGAAGTAAGGGTGGGTATGATTTCAAGATAGAATTTGGAATCGGAAAACTGGAGCAATGGAAATTGTATAGGTTTTGAGTTTCAAATATTGAAGAACTTATTTCGATGGATAGGTTCCTGATTAACTTAGAACCTGCACATAGAACAAGTTTTTGTGTTTTTCTTAGTTCATGTCTCATGCAATCCTACGGTGTCCGTGATGTCCAATGATAAGTATATATTATAAAACCACTAGTCCGAATTCCATTTTATGATTAAGACTTTCACTTTATTAATCTTTCATATTTTTCATGTTTTTAAATATAAGTTGTGATCAGTAGATTAGCAGTAAGTGGTGATCATAAAGGTAATGATTCATTGCAATCGTTCGATTAATAATATAGATGGAATTCAGGTAAACCTTGAAACCGATCCTCAAATCTATAATATGATAGGTTATAAGTTCCAAAAAACGAAGAACATGTTCTAACATGCAGGTTGTACAATCCAAATGAAACTTGTATGGAACTAGTAACCGCTTATCCCTTTTATGAATAGAAATTCCAACAGTATATATATGCCTGACTTGCTAGTATACTTTGGTTCTCCTCCTTCTCTTTTGGAGTTTTCAAACCAATTGGAATTCGACTCATAAGATTATAAAGTCATATCCCAGCTTTTGCTTTAGATACGAGCCTCTACACACTTAAATGAACTTGTGATATTCTTGGATTAAATTTTGTTATCATCAAAATCTTTTAGGGATACTTTCCAACTTCTAAAAGCTAGAAGGGAGCGTACTTACGAAGAAGGGAAGAGAGTAAGCTAGGTTGACAACTCTGGATTGCGTAGTTTGATCAAGTTTTTTAACAGGTTTTGTGAAAGAATGCAAACATGCAGTTATGAGTGAATATTTGAGCCCAAGGATATTCCCCTAAATGGTGATGAAGAAAGAATACAGAACTTGATATAAGAGATCGACAGATGTATCAGCAAAGCTCCGAGAAAGAGCAAGAACAAACATACGAGCCACTCGACTTTCCAGGAGTTCTATTTTTATTTTTCCACGTGCTTTTCGATTCCTGCAATTTACATTTCTATGTGATTCCGTTTCGTTGCACATCTAATTCCAAGCATTTCAATTTGAAGTAATTTTCGTTCCAATGCAACTTAGTTTTCATTGCACTTAAATTCGTAGAATTTACACTCGTCTTAACCCAATTCGTGCACTTTGTGCTCGAGTGAGGAACTGCGGAGTAATCTAGGTCGTTTTTCCAAACGACTGAAGTTCGGACTGTGTGGGGGCACGCCCATTTTCGTAAAATTCTCTTTTGGCATGCTGGTAGATCTATTTTCACAAACATAAGGAAGGTTTCCATGTCTGGACAATCATCACCCACTTTACAACACATTATGTTTGGTACGCAAGAGTTGAATGGAAATTTCCATTCTCATTCTTTCATTGAGGTTTTAAATTGACTTACATTTGAAAAATTGAGATACTTGATTGAATGGAAAAAAAAGTTTAGGTGTTTCATTATAAAACGGGTAAAATTTCAGTACTTATGATGTCATTATGGTCATATGAGCTCACACAAAAATTTATTCAAATTGCGAAAGTATATCACACAATAATCAATATCTCTAAATATATTTATAAAAGAACCTTGCTCGGACGAGGGCAATGTTATCTCTAACAACGAAGGTGCAGTTGGGACCACAAATTCTTTTTCAAAGAATGGACAATCGAATGAGTTTTGGAAAGAAATCACATTTGCATTTTTGTGTTCTCTTTTTGAAATAATTTCTAACATTAATATAAAAGAGAAAAAGAATGTCATCCTTTGAACACAGATTGTCCCAACTCAACCGGCTATGTGTTGTGAACTAAAACTTTGCCCTTTAGGACTTTTTCAATGGGAATGCAATTAGCCATTGAGGTTTGCTCCGATGGGAGGTGGAAAGTTCGAACTGACATCTTCTTAAGAGAGTTTGGGATGGGAATGACTTACTTTCAACTTTGGATTTCGACTCCCATCTTACAAAGAAACATAACAAAAGTTTGAGAGTAAGAGTTAAATTAGGAATAAAATAGGACTGACAAAAAGAAGAAAGAATGGTACGTGGTAAACTCTTATGCAATATTATAAAAAAAAAATCTGTATTTTATGAGGCTTTATGCTTGTTAGGAGGAAAGGTTATATGACCCTTTTAATATATCATAAATACAAGATTCATGTTTGACGTCTTGCACTTGATTACTAAATAATGTCAGCAAAATTTTTGACCTACGCTAACACAATTGACCATTCTAAATTGGATGATGAGCTATCGACACTTAATTGTGATTAATCTAAGAATAATTGAATGGAGGACATCCAACTCTTGTAAATATTGCATTATAAGTTGTTGACTCACAGATAAATTATATTTTTTTTTTTTTTTTTGAGAAACCCCACTTAATTTCGGTTTTTTCTAATATAATGTACAAATATTGGAATTTGCTCCCCTTGAAACCGGGAAATCAAGTTAACCAATTTCAAGGAAAATTAAATGGCAAAGACAACTCCGTCACTCCAATAAAAGTGACACAGCTGTCACATACTCATTTCCCTATATAAAAATTGGGCTAAGAATGACTAATTTTTAAATAAAACAAGAAGATGAACGACTAATTTAAAATAGTGCATTCGAATGGACGATTATTTACATTTATATTTGCACTGTCTAGACATAAATATTGCTCTGTCATTTGCACATAACTATGCTATAGCCTCCATTTAGAACATGATTTTTCTATGTTGTAGATGAAGTAGTCCAAGTAAGAATGTAGAGTTTGAGACATAGATACTATGGAAATACGTATTTGTCGTCGTTAAAACTTAGGATTGAATCTTCTAAATTGAGGGAGATAAAATCACATCTTTACGATACTTTTTTTAAGATAATTGACACGTTCATTCAAATTTACCCAATTTTCCCCGAAAGACAATCTCAAAAAGGCATAGTTTGGAGATACCCATTGAACCCTATTCCTCAAAATTCCCCTCTCTTCTCTCATTACCTTGGTGCTCCCCCCGCTACAGCATTGCTGCCGCTGTTTGCATCACCTTGAACTAGGGGCGTCAAAAAAACCCATCCAATCCAACCCAAACATGACCCGAACACGATATGAATATGAAATAAGTATGGTATATGTTTCGGGTCTTAATACCATTCAGGTAACAATTAAACACAAATAAAATATATGTTTTGGGTCAAGTTATGGTCGGAACAAACACATTAAATGTTCCGACCCAAACACATTAAATGCTTCAACCCAAACATACCCATCCAAGCTATCTCCTCTACAACTCCTTTTACTCGCAACTGATCCAGCACATTTCATCTCACGGGTTCGTCGTTGTCGCCCCTTAGGTCGGCCCCCATCAATCTCTCTCCCTCTCCCCCTCTCTCTCTCTCACCTTCTTCCATATGATTTGCTTCCTTTTCGTGGCCAACGCAGAATTTTAGAGGAGCGAGTATTATTTGTTTGTAGAGATGTTCACGGACAAGTTGGACGAGATCTCGCGACGTCACATAAAAGCATTTCGAATTCGCTTTGTCATATTTTTTATTAAAAAATTATCTGTTTGCGGAGATGTTCACAGACGGGTTAGATGAAGTCTCGCAACGTCACGTAAGAACATTTTGAATTTCCTTTATCATATTTTTTGTTAAAAAATTATCTGTCAACGGAGATGTTTATGAACGGGTTGGACGAGGCTTCGTAGCGTCACAGTTCATGACGAGTTGGACAAGGTCTCGCGGCGTCACATAAAAATATTTCGAATTACCTTTGTAATATTTTTAAATAAAAAACCCGAAACCCGACCCGACTCGACCCGAACCAACCCGTTTTTTTTTTACTTCATGTTTTATGTATTTCGGGTCGAGTCAGTTCGGGTCAAATGACATGACCCTTATTGTTCGGTTCGGTTCGGGTCGGGTTGGGTAACATCAAGACCCGACCCGACCCGACTCGTTGACACCCCTACCTCAAACCCCTCGCCACCGTTTGGGAAAGCATGCATAATAAGTTGGGTCTATCCGATATAAGATTTGAAGATCAAACTTCAAACGCGATCACAGGCTATCACAAACCCACCACCCCATCAATGTAGGAACTTGACAGGGGATGTTGAAAGCCTTTTTGAGTCCGCTGAAGCAGCCCCAGCCCAAGAACGCTGGTCCGTGAAGAAGTACTAAAAGGGGATAATGCCAAGCTCTTGATTGAAATGTCAGCGCTGCATCCTCCTAATCTCATAGCAGAATTTGGCCAACAAAATAAGTTTCTTGAAGACATCAGTAGCACTGTTGACCTGCTTGCAAAGTGGGCACACGGTGTGGGCTGATGCCAGAAGCCGAACGCAAAACGGTGATGATTTTAGCTTTAGACATTTAAGCTCTTGAAGCTCCTTTTATAGTTTGGCCTGTCAATTCAGTCTTAAACTTGTTTGTCTCAAGACGGTGCCAAGTCCTCGTCATCCATCAGTGGGGCAGGAGAGTCTAGCATGCACAAAGCACGAGTGACCCATACACAAACATGCTAAAACAGCCACAACTTGACAGGAAACCGATGACGGAACCAATGCATGCATGCACGGTACAGCTCAAGGCCGACACTCACGGCTCACAAGATACACGCGGTCACAAACATACACTAGAGCTGTCAAAGTAGATCACAAGCTCATATGTCAACTCACGTTTTATTTACCTTGGTCATTTTAAACTTAAACATATGAATCGTAAATGGGTTTTGAAAAGTGAAGTCCAACTTTGGATTCAATCTCAGTTATACTTTATGCACATGCGGATTCACACTTTATACATATACAATCGCTGAACATACGCGTATACTCAGCTACCCACCACTCGCATACGGTCACACTCGGCCATCTCTTTGAACTCTGCGCATACCACACTCTCTCACGCTCCCATGAACGCACACTGTCATGCCCACACTCACCGAACACACAAGTATTCCCAGCATGGCAGTGAATTCGCTACACACACATTCGCCCATTTCATGCATGCCCCCACACACTCATCACTCGCGCACACACGAACACGTTCGCACAGCCGTTCCCTGCTCCCGGCACGTACACAACACACTATAATACACATTCTCACAGCTCTTTACCTGGACCGAGGTGGCGAGGTGGGGCAGGAGTTTGACTGGGCAGCGGTAGTTGAAGGGCAGGGCGAGCTCGGAGTGGTGAGGCGCGGTGATGGCGGCGAGCTGGCGATGGGCGCGGCGGGTTGTGATGAGGGAGGAAGGCCAGGGCGACGGTGGCGTGAGGCGGCTGTGGCAAGGGAGATGGACAAAGGGCGGTGATGGTGCGCCAGCTGGTGGAGCCCCCATTTCAGCGAACGTGCACGGAAGATATACGGTGCTAGCGGAGGAGCCCCTCGTGGGAAAGTGACGATGATCTGATACGTGCGGTCCAAAAGCCCCCCATTCCCTGCTCTCTCATTGCTTCACTAACCTTTGCTCTTTCTCAACCCACGCCCTGGAGATCTTATCTTTCTTTCTTTTTGTCTAGCCCGTCCATGCCTCTTGCTTTGACCTGTACTTACACGCATGCATGGATATCTCTATTCCCTTTTTCTCCATTTCGGGCCTTTATTCGTTTCTAACCTCTATGGCTGTGTTTGACCCTCTTAGTTTCTAATCATAATAGGATTGAATAGGATATGATATGAAATTCAGGAATTTTTTTATATTTTATCAATCATTTGGTGAATAATAATAATAAAATCGACTATATTTATATCATACCATGCAAATTTCTTGGCATAAACGGCATATCAGTGTGAATGAATATAAAAGTTCATAACTAGTAATGGTAAAAATCTCTTGCAAAAATGTTGACTACATTTTTTTTTCCCTCTCATCTTTAATTTTTAATTTTTTAATTTTTTCCCCTTTCATCATTTTCAAATAAAATTTTATTAAATAGTAAATTGTGCTGATATACCTAAAATTTGTAATAAATATAAATATATTATATCTATATATTGAATTTATATTATAAGATATAATTTAATTCGAATATGTAAATATAAATAAGATTAAATTATATTTGTTATTTTGAATTTCTTATGTTAAAATTAAAATATTATTTATATTGAGATGTAATGTTCCTTTTGTTAATCTAAAAGGTTTGCTATTGGAGGTAAATAATTTTCATATTATGGATAGTAGAAATCTCATCCATCTTTATCCTATTTCTTTCGTGGGATAATTTTATCTGGGTTGATAAAATTTTATTATATCCTAAATTTTGTCTATACTCTCAAACACGGCCTATATTTATTGAATGCTACTGCCCTTCTTGTGCCCATTCCTCTGTGTTTTTAGCCGGCACCCCATGCTTGTTTGCCTCTTTTGTTCAGCCTCTCTCTTGTCCCCTGCCCATGCCCTGCACCAAATGATCTGCCTAGTTTGCTTCGTTGACCGTCCATGCCTTTGTTTTTCTTTATCATTTAAATATTTTTTTAAGGCAATTAATCCCATTTCAGATACTGTACTAAATGCAAGAACTCCAACCTCTAATAAAATGATTTTCGTTATAAGAAAATGGTATTTACAACAGATTTGATCGTGGTATAATCAATCTATAACTTTTTACATGATCTTCTCATTCTCGTCCCCGGGACTTTCACAAGGCCTTTGGCAGTGCGTCACAACTCCACTTCAGTTTGCTTCAACCTAGTCTTGCATGCAAAAGGGACAAATAGTAATGGACTGATGTTCGGTAATAGGTATTAACGCATCTTGAAAAGAAAACTTTTCTTGACGAATTTTAAAGGACGAGAGATTAAATTATGCAAACCTTGCTCTTTTATTTTATAACACACTTCAACTTCTTCTTCTTCTTCTTTTTAAATTTTCGGGACGAATATCTAGCTTTCTTGCTAGGTTCTGCTTTTGGTCCTAAGAATTCCAAGAAAAAACAACACCCTAATAAGAAAATTGTAAAAAATTGTTCTTTTAGCTCTTTTCCGAGTTATGGAATCATGTCCTCACAACCTCGTAACAAACGAAAATGGGAGAAGATTAAGGAAGGACAACGGCTTACAGGATTGGAAGCGGCTTGTGCTTTGTAGCGGCCCTCTAATATGACCTCATCAACTTCAAATCCAATTTGTGGATGAGAAAGCATGCCATCGTATGTATAATCCATCTAAAACATTGTTTGTACTTCTAACAAATCAAGACAATCATGATATCAAAATTCTCTCACTTCAGGTGTGTATCTTTCACTAAAAATTTCGTGAAAAAGAAAAATATTTTCCATCAAAATCATTTTCAAGAAAAATGGTTAGTTTTCATTTGTTTGGTGATTTAGGAAAAGTAATTTTTTCTTACCAGAAGAGGAAGTTGTTTTCTCACAATCTGAATTTGTTATTTTCAGTTCATGCAAAATATTATACACAGATTAATTAGTTTTCCATCATTCAAAAATCAAAAAGTCGAAAAATAATTTTTTTTCAAACAAAGGGACCCCACAAAAAGATGAGAAACTTGATATTCTGCGAAGGATGCATACGAATTAGAGTCATTATTCATGGATCTCCATGATCGAGGTGAACTTGACTTTCTGATCAACGTCGTATTCGTTCCGGACCTTGAATCATGACTTTTCTAGGTTGGTGCACATTGGATGGACAAGAGGACATGAACCAGCTACCATTACGGTGGGGATCGATCCCATCATGGATCGTTGTTGCTTCATGAATGATCATTCAGTCACTGTCCTGTTTCTAACATGATTAGAATTAGAATGGCCTTATTCTCTTTTGTTCCTTATGGGAGGACCTCGAATCCATCTTTCTTGGGCGACTTACAAATACAGACTACATTAAATTTAGCTAAATTTGTACGTGGGTGACATCATAATTTTATAACTCACTAATTTGAAGTATAGTAGGAGGAAACGAAGTAAAATGTAGCCGATAGTTTATCGTTATAGTTTGGCTTTGGTCAGCTAGTGAGAGTAAGTAATTTGACTAAAACTATTGAGTATTGCCAAATGAGTAAGATTGTGCTTGTTTCAATAGAAAATGAATTATTTAAAAAATATTTTACTGAATACGGTTACTTGTATTGCTTACAAATATAAATAAATCATTTTTATTTTTTGTGAGAATATTTAAACGTAAATTATTATTGATAATGAAAATATTTTTTATTAATTAATTATTTCAAGTGATTATTTTTAAAAAATGATTTTCAAATCATTACTTTTGGCAAAAAAGTTGAGTTTTGAAGTTGAGTGAAGTAAATTTCAATTCTAAATCGGTGGTTTCTTTATTATTATTATTTTTTAAAATCGTTAGTACCTATATATGTTGAGTACACATGAATTTAATGTCGTTAGTCGTGATGTTTCACATCATAGACCCCCAACCATAAATGTTTAAAACGTTGTAAACATTTTGCATCTAGCGTGATGTCGTACTTCCAGCAATTGCTTAACCAAATTTTCGGAAGTTGCAATGTGGGACTCACTGGATGATCAACACGGCAATTTTTAATATTATTTAAGGACATCATCTGCTAAGTAGGCTTCACATAAATAAAAAGCCATATAAAAAGAATAACAAAAAGAGACCATTTTTTTTTATTTAAAAAGACAACCTCAGAGAAAATAAAAAAGAGACAAAGATCATAGTTTGGTGGTGGAGGAGGCGACACCATCACCCCCTCCTTATTAGCAAAGTCAACAACCCTTATTCGACGACTGGCAAGGGCCTACAAGCCCTCGTCCATAGGGCAAGGACTAGTAGGCCCTCACTGGTGAAGGCAAGTGATGGTGCTGCCTAGGAGTGATTGGTCCTCAAGAGGTTTGATCCTCACCTTAGACTCGAGAATTGGACCGGATGGACCAATTCCCCATTTTCAAAATTGAGGACCCGATCAAAGGAGGTTGAAACAAGATAGAACTAGACCGATTGATTTGATTCGTTTCTTAGGCAGTCCAATGAAATCAGTTGCATGTGCTTGAAAGTTAGGATCCTAGGCACTGTTGCCCTTGTCAAAACCCAGTAGGCCGAGTTTCCAGCATCATCTGTATTTGGAAATTTTAGCTTTTTAACATATATTTTGGCACTACATCAATACTCTATCTCCTAGGGAAAAAAAAAGTTTGTACGGCTTAATTGTACTCTTGACCAAGAGGGAGAACTTCGGTGTAATATTCCCGAAGTGATTTAAGTTTCGTAAGACTTATATGCATTTAATTTGATTTGGAAATGCTAGCACATTGGTCCAAGTCAATTTGTATTATTATTTATTCAAGCCTTTCTACTTTTGACCCAAATAAAAGAAGTCTTCCTACTTTCAAAAATTTCTAATCAAGTCCATGTAGCACCAAATCCAACCAAATCTAACCGACGTGACGTTAGCCGATATTCTTGTATGACATGGATATATTTTTTTTTATGTAAACGTCTACATGATCATTCATATTGAGTTAATATTATTAAGTCATATTCAAACATTATCTATATTTATAAATTTGTTCCACCCACACCCACATCCACATCCTAATTTGGCATCTTCTAATACCACGTCAGCTAGATCTAGCCGGTTTGGTGTCGAAAATACTCGATTAAGAAAATTCATGAAAGTAGAAGGATTCTGTCGGACAAATCAAAAGCATATAGACTCGGCTAGGAAAAAAAAAGCATGAATAGGGACAAAAATGAAATAAAATCTTTACCGTAAAAACATAGATGTCATTGAGTTCTGGAGCGGAGCATGATGAGGATGATCATGAAGGGCGAAAGACTTGTAGGATTGGGAATCGAACGGAGGAAAAAGTTCCCGGATAAGGTTTCCAAGTGTACGCCTGCCAGCCTGCCTGCCTGCCTGCCTATCTGTTGTGCTTTGTCCACATTACTATCGTGGCACCAAGCATTGTCGTGGGGCTTAATGATGATTACTGTATCCCACCTGGAAAGATCGTGCCGATTATAATATAGATTGTCCCTATTTACACGTTAAGCATATCCATCTTCAACCATCCATAGCAAGCACCCCGTGCTAGAGACGAAGCACAAGCTTTTATAGGCGTGAAAAATGCAGCTACTAGCGAGAAATGGTAATCCTATATTAAATTGAAGTACTCATAGGCCACGGCGTTAACCCCCTAGTCTTGTTTGTCTGCGCTCGCCAATCTGCTACCGAGTGGTCAAATTTTGCCCAGAGTTAGGTCATTTCCAGAGCAGAAAAAAGGAGTGTGATTAAATTAATGTAGACAGGCTTCGTGATTCTGCTCTACACGACCCACGTTTTCAATTATTGATTTGGACAGTAGGTCCAATTTTCAAACTATTTTGTCGGCGGTAATAGGGGGGTTGCATTGGCAGGAGGCCACACAAATCGACCATATAAGCACTTAATCCATGATTGATTTTATAAGGTCCTAGGGATAAAGCTGGACAGAGGAGGGGAGGGGAGGGGAGTGATGAATTCAAGCATGCAAACCCGGTGACGGGTTATATCAAAAAATATATATATATATATTTTATGATTCAGGGAACCCCACACCTCGTCGATAGCCGGGGGAGTAAACCCTGTGGGCCACACGTACTAGTCACCACACACGTGAAACCAGTTAAATCACTTAATGACGAAGTTGAGATTCGAACTCTCGACCTTTTGCGAGAGAAAGAGAGCGCAAACCAGCAGCGCCACCCAAGTGGGTGGTAATTATTATTAATAGTAAAAATATAATATAATTAATTTTTTTAAGTTAATTAATTATTTTAATCAACACAAGTAATTATTTTTTTAAATATATTTTTTTAAAATTCTTTTTTCACAAATTAAACGAAGTGTTAGATTCATGTGGTGTGTTTAATATGATCTTGCCGGTATTTCAATGACTAATCTCTATATAGATATAAGGTTTCAGCCAGCCCTCTCAATTTTCTTTTTAACTTATTAAAATATACCGTGTAATGACACTACCGCTTGAATCTACAGTGCAAAAGTTTGCCTTTGTAAAGTACCACTTCTGTTTTTGTCCCTTTTTTCTTTTATCGGACTGTTTTTGCAATTTGAAATTCAGAGAAAGTTAGAATATTTCCGTCGCTAGACATACTATCACGAATATTAGGTACCCTAAAAGTGCGATGTCATTCTTACTTTGAATCATTCAGAAATCGCCACGTGTCCTCGGGTCCCACAGGTTATTGAAAATTCCTTTCTTTCTCCTCTTTCTTCGCTCTCGTCTCTCTTCTACTTCTACCCCCGCACTTGCTTTCTCTCTCCTCTCTCATCCCCAGTACGCTCTCTCTCGCCACTCTCCCTCTTCGCCATCCCCTCATTCGACTGACGAACTTCACGACGGTGGAGGCACTCTTCCAAGGTGGAGGTGGAGGTCGCGTGGTGGCTCGTGCGATGAGCCACCGCACCCAATTCACGAACTTTGAGGCGGTGGGTGCAAACTTGAGACGGAGCCGCACGGTGGCTTGTCCGACAAGCGATCGTGGCCTCATCCAACCGACGAGCCACAACGCTCCCCCTCTGGCTGCGCTATCACCGAATCGCTGCCCTTCGTCCGATGATGGTTGAGTGGGAGTAAGAGGGGGCGGCGAAGAGAGAGAATCGAGTGAGAGAGGAGAGAGAAAGCAAGTGCGGGGGTAGGGGTAGAAGAGAGACGAGAGAGAAGAAAGAGGAGAAAGAAAGGAGATTTTAATGGCCCGTGGGACCCGAATACACGTGGCGATTTTTAAATGATTCAGAGTAGGGATGACGTGACACTTTTAAGGTACCTAATATTTTCTCATCACGGCACCCACGTGGCAGAAATCTTTCATCAGGGCTCAACATTATGGGATAAAATTACTATACTTTTAATATGACAACGACGAAACCTATCCATATCAAAATAATCACTTCTGCGACGTTTTTGCACGTAATTATGACTTCACATTGTAAAGTTGTATCGTTCAGCGGATGTATATGGCACCATCATGATATTATTTTACGATTATACGATTGTGAATTTTTTGAAAAAAAAATATTTGGTTTTTATTTTTATTTTTATTTTTATGAGGTGTTGTACATATTACTTTGTTAACACTATTCACCAAGAATACGCTAATGTTATAGTGGCGCCATGTGAGCACCGTATCATCCGGCTTAGAACTTTTTGGATAGAATGTTGACGGTGACATGTATTTGAAATAAATTCGAAAATAGGTGCATTTTATGTCCCATTGAAAAATAAATAATTTAAAAAATATTTTCTTAAAAGTAACTGAACTCCTTGGAGCATCAAAAGTCTCTAGAGCTTGTGCATCCCATGGCAATCATACGTCAGAAGAAGCCAGTGACATTCATACGTTGGCAAAGCTCCCTAAGCATCAAAAGTCTCTAAAGTAAGTGTGCCCCATGATAGTCATATATCGAAAGAGTTTCCTACGCAAATGATCGATGATGGTCATACCTTAGTAGATTATCTACAAAAATAAATGAAAAAAAAGATTTCATTGTCCATGGAAAGGTTTAAATATAAATTATTATGTATTGATGAAATATTTTTTACTAATTAATTATTTCAAAAAATATAATGATTATTTTTTTTTTAAATTCCATTTTTCGTAAAACAAAATCTTTTACGAAAGAATCTTTTCGAGTGCCGTAGATTGGCTAAAGCTGGAGTCGCACTGCTCCGTCCGGGAAAAGGACAAGAAGAGGATTGAGAAGATGGAAGTTAGCTTTGAAAAGCGAAAAAAATTTCAGAAAATTTCAGGACACACAAGGATATTCTGTCGTCTCCCCCGATCCATAGGAAGAAGAAGAAGATTGTGGAGTAGTTAATACTATCTTACTTAGTTTATAAATTTTGGATTTAACGTATGCTCAATTGGATATATTAATGAGTTCAGAGTTGAGTTTTCTTTTGGTGATTTCTTCCGGTGAATGTATTGGGCTTTTGCCATGTGATTCAACAAACAGTATCAAAGTTGATGATTGATTGATGACTAATTTCAAATGTGTATCGTTGCTTAGTTATTAATATCTCATATTTGGTTTATAATTTATTAACTTAAACTTTTGAGCGAATATTGATTTAATTAAATATGTTTACAAGGACTTGAGCTCTCTTTTGGTGATTTACCTAATAAAGGCATCCTATGCAAAAGAGTAGTTTCCTAAATGACATGATAAAACCGCACCTTGATTCAACATGAACTTCACGAATCTGAATTATTATTCGTTGTATTTGGATGAATATATGAGCTCATTTGATATATTTCATAAACGATACTTAGTTCAGCATGTATAGTCCCAAATACACCTATATAACATGTTTAACAAAGATATGGTTGCAGCCTCCTCCTTATATTAGAAAAGAAAGAAATTGTAAGATTACGAGTGGTAAGTTTATGATAAGACATGCTTTTTTTTTCACTGATATTCGCATTGTAATCATGCAAATTTGCATGTAATAAATTCTTTTGAGTCTTCCATCCATTCCATACAACTGTTCATTCAATTAATTTTGTTGTGCATTTTATTTGAAAGTGTTAAAATATATAAATATTAACATACATTTGATAATCATTTTACTTTCGGAAATAATTTTTTGCTCAAAAATGATTCGCTTATATTCTTTTCTTTGGATGAGATTCTAAGTATTTGAAAACGTTTGATAAAAAATTCTATTCCCGAAATAGAAATACGTTTGATAAGAATTTTTGTTTCTTTTAATTTTTTAATACATTTATTATATTTTTCTTTTTCCTTTTCTCTTATCCTTCCTCCTTTCTCGCCCAACTAGTCTTCTCCTTCCTTCTTTCTTGTGGTTGGCGAGTAGCTAGTTGAGGTTCGACGAGCTCACTGGAGGCTCACTTGGTCACCTGTAAGGCTCAACCTCACTAGATGCGGGCGAAGCCGAGCCTCGTCTAGCCAACGAGTCTTGCTTGGCCACTAGCGGAAGGTTGACCTCACCCTGGCCTGACAAGGCTAGGTCGAGGTAGAGCCTCGCGGTGACTAGGCAAGCCTTCGGCGAGCTTGTCAAACTTTACCTAGTCATCACTAGCAGTGGTGGTGATCACCAGCAATCGATTGGGAGGAAGAAGAAGAGAAAAGGAAAAAGAAAAGAAGAAAAGAAAGAGAAAAAAAGAAAAATTGGTTGACTTGATTTTGGAGTTGTTTCCAAGAACAAAGAAGCAATTATTTTCTATTTCTTGGTTCTATTCTAAATTTATTTCTGAGAATAAAAAATTTACCAAATGGATCTCTATTTTTTTTGGGAACAAAAAAATAGAATTGGGTACTGATAGACCGTTAGAGAAAGTGTTTTTCGAAGTTAATTTTCTAGACTTTCACTCGTTTGGTTCGCAAGAAGTGGCTAGTGAACCAAAAATACTTTTTGCAATTGTTCATCTCAAATTTTTCAATTTTTAGTTTTTAATTTTAATTTTCCTTTTTTCTTTCTTTTTTTGCCTTTCTTTTTTGTTATTATTTCTCCCTCAACTAGTCACCAAGCCTCAGCAACAATTAGCGATCGGCCGCAAGCATGGGTCGACAACTTGATCTTGCAAGATCTTGACGAGATCTAACTCATTTGTAGCCATCATCAGCCAGCCGCGGCTTATATAGGCGAATCCATGGAGGGTCATCATTGACTCGTTTTCAAAATAGTCGTTTTTTAGTTTAGCCCAAGGTAATGTATGTGTAACTCAAGATAATCTACTTAGGCAAGATAAAAATACACAAATAAGGTATATACGATCTACAGGAATAGGAAAAAAGATTATGATATTTCGATTTAGGAAATTGTAATAATAAAAAAAAAAAGGAAAGAGATCTTTCCTAAAATTCCTGCTTGGCCCATTTAATTTATATCCCGTTCTCAACTCATAACCAATATGAGCTCGAAGTTTCCTTCGTAACTCCCGGAACTTCTTCGTAGTGGCTTCATTACATGCCTCATTTCACGACGGAGGAAAAAGAAAATGAAGGAAAAGAAAAAAGAAAAAAGAAATGAAAATTGAAAATTAAAAATTTAAAAAAATATATTTAAAAGATCATTTTGTTTTTTGCTTGAGATAAATTCATGAGATTGAAAAAAAAATTCAATAAAATCCAAATGTTAGAAAACATTTTCAACCATGTAATACCAAACAATGGAAAACTAACATTATTCTTAGGAAATACTTTCTTTTTGAAATTATCGAGTTTCTTATGAAACAAACACAATCTCAAATAACGCCCTCATCCGACATCTTAAACTTTTAGAAAGTCAATAGCGGTCTCAAAGTATTTTACGTGGAATCCAAGCAGATTATCTTGAGTTTAAATCTTATGAGTCCCTATTTGTGCTCTCTTCTCCTTATAAACCAGGGTACTGAGCTAATAAATTAATTAAAAGACATCGTGCGAAGCACAGATCTACGCAGTAGAAACCCTTTTGAATTCTGCTATCTCATCCTAAGCGTGAAAATTTACTATATATGCCTACCGGTGGTAGTCTTCTTCAAAGAGAAGATGAAGAGCCTACATTCCCCTAAACAACCCCTTTGTGCTGGGTGTGCATTTTCTTCCCTACTTAGATGAGAATACCTCCAAATTTTTTACACCCTAAAACTTAGATAAAGCAGTTTTTGCACTTACTCAAGTTCACTCTCCTCCTTATTATACATTTCCGCATTTCCAATTAAATATATGTAAAACTTGAAGATGTCCTAACTTCAAATCTTATAGATTCCTTTTTTTTTTTTTTGGTTGTATTAAAGATCCCTATTTGCACTCCCCTTTTTATTACATATTTTCATGCTTTACACTTTAATCATAGACCAAACTCTCCGAACTAAATATATGTAAAACTTGAAGAAATTCCGAGTTCAAATCTTTTAGGTCCCTAATAGTGCTCTTACTTATTATATGTTTCCATACGAGAGGGTATCTTAAGATAAGGATGCCCGGTTTTAAAAGGAAACCCTTTATTTTTTCATATCCAAAAAATGAAATACATTAATTAATATAGATAGAAACGCCATATGCCATATGTGTCCTTCTCTAGCCCTGCTCGTGAGAAACAATGAACCTGGTGGAGAGGTCCCCAGCATTATTGGGCAACCTAATTAAAATAAAAGGAGCCCTTTGGATGCCTTTTCTCCATCCGACGTGGAACCTAGAGCAGAACCCACCCTGGAATTTGGACATGCACTGCCCCTCCTCCTTCTCGTTCCAAAGCTCAAAGGGATAAACATTTAAATTAATATCATCTTGACCATTAATTATACGCAGGTTTCACCTTGTCAGTCCATATAATCTATGGCCAAGATGATGAACTCGATTTGGACGCACATGCCCGCTCGTTTCTGCTCCTTCCAAAACTTAAACCAGTAACCATGTAAATTAATATTATGTGACTATTACGTAAATCTAACGTATGACCTGCATAATCTACGACTGCAATAAGAAGATTCGTTAGTGGTATTTTATGGACCCTACAATTTTGTTTTTCAAAACCGGCGTTAACAATCTCAAATGGGGATAGATAAATTTTTCGAGCCCCTACCCAAATATAGGCACGCATGATTTTTGAATCTATGAATTTTTATTAGCACCGCATCCCAAAA
>MU090768.1:0-20322 GCA_014858505.1 Corymbia citriodora subsp. variegata
GACTGGCGGGAGAAGGGAGCTGTTACTGAGGTCAAGATGCAAGTGAGTGGGTTCTATATCCCCTCATTCTTTTCAATTCTTGATTATGGCTATTGTATGATTAATTAAACATTCCGAGTTGGAGAAAGCTTTGGTAAAGAGTGTGGGATTAAAAGGGCAATTTCAGATTCATGGTATTGTAGATACAAAATTTGATTGGTATCATAGTCAATTGATGCTGCAATCGTTTGCAAATTATATATCAAATCTATTAAATTCCAGGTACATTTATATGGTGTGATCTTGGAGGAAAAACTTGTTTGGTAGATCCAACATTCCAAATTGGAGTTGCTGTGGTGTAGTGGTTATCACGTTAGTCTTACACACTAAAGGTCCCCAGTTCGATCCTGGGCAGCAACATGAATCTGCACGATTTTCCATTGCCATGGTTTTTTATTTTTTGGGTGTCCACCCTTTCCATGGTTTTTGTCCATTTTATGTCGTGTAATAATCATACACATATGTACTTTGGCAATTGCAGGGTTTGTGTGGTGCATGCTGGGCCTTTAGCACTACAGGAGCTGTTGAAGGAGCCAACTTCATTGCCACCGGGAAGCTTCTCAACCTTAGCGAGCAGCAGCTCGTGGACTGTGATAGCACGGTTAGCTCCTAACTCCCAATCAACACGTCCAAATGATGTTAGAGAGAAATTCTGTGAAATCATTCGATTGGTGTTGTTAATTGTACTCAGAGTGACTGCCAACATCCTTTCTTTGACTTGTATCTTTGTTGGGATTTCTTTCTTTGAAGTGCGATCTGTCGGAGAAGACAGCGTGCGACAGCGGCTGCCACGGAGGTCTTATGACGAACGCCTACAGGTACTTGATTGAGGCTGGCGGGTTGGAAGAGGAGAGCTCGTATCCTTACGCTGGGAAGCGGGGGGAGTGCAAGTTCGAATCGGATAAGATAGCTGTCCGGGTGGTGAATTTTACCGCTGTCCCTGTCAACGAGGACCAGATTGCGGCACATTTGGTTAAGCACGGGCCCCTTGCAGGTTCGGAATTCCGATTTAAGAATCTGTCTTTCCTCCTTTTCTTTCCTTCATCCATACATGTTTGTGCTCAAAACGTCTGGCCCCGTCCAGTGAGAGATGCAAGGCCTCCGGATCTCATAGCTTATTAAAGGCAAAACTATAGTTTCTCACATTAGTAAAGTCTAGCCCGCATCGGCGATTGGTAGGTTTTTCCATCAGTAACACGGTTCATGTCAATCACAATCTGATCGATCTTATGCGCTAGGAATTGTCCATGGTCTATGTCTCTTTTGAATTAGTTCAAATGTCAACTTCAACTCGGTTCGGCTTCCGATTTGTGAGTATGCTCTTACAACGATCATGCAAAAACCCCGCTACTAGTCGGTTAAGTGCCTTGTCGGACCGGCGTATAAGCAGCTTTACTGATGAGTTCTCTGTTCCGATTGCAGTGGGGCTAAATGCGGTCTTCATGCAAACGTACATCGGGGGCGTCTCGTGCCCGCTCATCTGCGGCAAGAGGTGGGTCAACCACGGGGTGCTCCTCGTCGGCTACGGGGCGAAGGGGTTCTCCATCATCCGGCTCGGCAACAGGCCGTACTGGATCATCAAGAACTCGTGGGGGAAGCGCTGGGGAGAGCACGGGTACTACCGGCTTTGCCGTGGCCATGGCATGTGCGGGATGAACACCATGGTTTCTGCCGTTGTGACCAAAGCATAGTTCTAGGGCTGAGCCTTTTATACATCTCTCTCTCTTTTGACACTTCTTAAGTATTATCTCCTTTGTTGTATAATCGCATAGATTACGCGTTGGTGACGATCGTGATTGTAGAACTAAAAGCTGGCGTGAGAAAAGAAAGGGAAGAGTTCGGGGAGAAATTATAGAGATGATAACGTAGAAGCAGTGAAATTCTACATTTGATCAATATTCAATCATGACAAAAAGCTAATTAGGAAAGTTGTAAAACCAGGGTCTAAAACGTCATGGGCAACGAAACGCTAATTCCATTAAGTGACGATTTCCTAAATTAACCAGAAATAAGAAAGAAATCTCCTAAGAAGATAGTAAATAAATGACTAAAATCTCAGATTATGGAATATATATCCCATTCCGTGCCGTCTGCACATCACATCGTGGAAATTCTTTAATTTGTGACCCAGTAATGTAATTCATGGATTTTTGTGGTCACACTTGGTTTTTTAATTTGTTTCATGAACTTTTTTTTTCCTAATTTTACCAGCAAATTCTTTTTTCCTCTGAACATGTTTCCAAAGACATTTCGATTTCCTTCCTTGAGATTGTTTTGAAGTTGGGACGGAATAACATACATCAGTAACTCATCATTCTGATTAAGTTGAGCAAACTCATTAAAAAAAGTATGAGTTTACCAAGTTACTTCAAAACGAGAAGGAAAGAAGGGCCCCGTCTCGTCGGTGGCTGAGAAGGTGGGACCACAAGAGGTGTGAAGTTAATCAATAAGGCAATCTAAAATATGAACTATCATATAACATATATCTGGTGAGACGTGTTTTATCATACGTAAGTCGTGTAGTGCTCGATATATCGCAGGTCCATGTAATGTTTAATTGAAGGTGTTGTCTTACTGTGGATTCCATGTTTCTTTTGAGTGTTTGAGTTGAGTTTCGTCTAAGAGATCAGAAAGGAAAGTCAGAACTTTCACATGATCCTGAATTGGTTCACTTTTTCACATGTTCATGCACAAAATAAGATATACACCATTGAGTGTAAAGGAGATTTTACATGAGCGACCTCATTCATTCTTAAATTGAAAGTTAGAATTACTCACTCTTTTGAATCAATGATATACAAGATTGTTTATGTTAAAAAAAAATCAAACTTTTTGAATATTCTATAGTTACTGCTACTGTTATTTCATTTGGAGAAATATGACATAATTTAAGAATCCGTCTCCCTTTCTTGTTTCCCCCCTATCTAAAGAGAGCTGATGGTTAATTCCATAACCAATGGAAAGGAAATGTTGATGTTAAGAGTTAGAGAGAAATTACTTATGTGGATGCCGGGCATCTTATGTGCCGCGACCAACACTCACGTGAACAAATTTTGCTATTATTTTAAATTTGTAAATTTATTATTATTATTATTCTTATTTGTAGCAGTCGTACTTTATTTTTCCAACTTTGGGCTGGCTACCCTAGCTTGCTCCGGCCCCACTCGTCTATGGCTAGTGAGGGTGTAGAGGCTATCACCCTTGGCCGATGACGACCTCACTAGCTCAGAGATGAAAAAAAAGAAAGAAAAAAGAAGAAGAAAAGAATCATAATTTTTTTTTTTTAAATTGTAAAAATTGTTTGCGTTAATGTTAGCCATGCTAGATGAGATAGTCAACGTCCACATCAACAATTTGCGACCAAAATTGCCTGAAAGATTGCATTAATCGTTAAACTTTTTAAGGTTATATTGACACAATTGAAATATTTATATAGATTTAGGATTTTTTTGGTAATATTCCCCCATCAGTCTCAGCTTGCTAATCTACTTCATTGCAATTACCTCTGGCCTGTTGTTCACCACCAAGAACAAGTCGCCTTTTCGGAAATTAAGGCGAGAAGGCTGAAGGTGTGGCGACAAGAGGCAAGAAGTTAATTAGTCGGGCAATCGACATTCGTTTACAAAGTTTATATATCAATTGAACGTCACGAACTCTTATCGACTGCTAAATTGGTTCGCTTCCTTAAATGGTCATGGAAAAGAAAAAAAAGACGCCGTCCGAGTAAAGGAAATTTTGCACAAACTACCTCATTCGCCCTCGATCCAATACGAAAATTATAACTGCTCGCTCTTTATCAAAAATAGTTTGCAAGTGTCTGAGTAGGTATAAGTAGCTACATTATCAGGAGCGAGGTTAATTGCACAGGTAGATCATAAAAGCTGATTTCTTAATAAGAAAAGATCTAAATGTGTTATTAAATGAGCGAGAGTTGTGAGAAATCAATTGGCTTTTTTTAAATGTCGGATTTTCTAAAGAAACGACGCTAGTAGAAAGAAAACCTTTAGTAGATGGACTTCAACTTGACATGTGGTAGGCATTTAAAAGTAGATACTTACTATGAAAACATACACTTGTAATGATAGCGAAAAAAGTAGTTCATGTGATAGATATATTCTGTGACAGAGATGACATGGTGTAGTCGACCTATTGTTTAGAGTATGAATTCTATTCTATTCGATAGTATGTATGCATGCATCTTGCTTTTAATTGATTGGTTACACCACATGTCACTGTCATGTGATATATATGGCATATTAAATACATTTCTAAATGATCGTACCTTGCCTATGAAAGTTAAAAAGAAGAAGATAATTTCGGCGGAGGAGGTTCATGCTACGAAGTAATTGCCAGTAACACCTCATAAGATCGCTGTCCGGGAGGTAAGTTTCCTTGCCATCCCCATCAATGAGGACCCGATAGCGCCGCATCTGGTTAAGCAGGGTTCCGCTCGCAGGTTCAGAATTCAGATTCAAGAAATCTGTTTTCCTCCTCTTTCTTCCTCCATTCGGTATTTATTTACGTTGGCGCTCGAACCGTATGACCCAGAGATAATCTTTCTGCATGGGCTAGGAATTGTCTAATATTCCATGGTCTCGCACTGGTGATGACTACGAGGATATTTCCATTTCGGTTAACAAACCAAATATGTAAACTCAGCTTGGCTTCTGGCTTGTACGTATGCTCCTGAGATGATCCTGCAAAAACCCCGCTACTAATGCGCTATAAATGCCTAATCAAACCGGCATATAAACAGCTGTATCAACAGGTTCTTGGTTCTGATCGCGGCGGGGGCCGAATGCGGTCTTCATTCGATATTGCATCAGGGGAGTCTTATGCCTGATCATTCGCGGCAAGAGATGGGTTGATCACGGGGTTGCTCCTCCGTCGGCTATGGAGCAAAGGGGGTTCAGATTTTGGCAACAGGCGTGTTGGATCATGCAGGATTCGCAGGGGAAAGCGCTGGGGGAGAACACGGTCTTGGGCAGGGCATGTGCGGAATGAACACAATATGGAACAGTTGCAGGTCATATAATGGGAGAAGGGGCAAACCCATCTCAAGTGTTGCCTCTCCGACATGACTTCTACGTCAATTGATAGGCTTGGATTAAAGACTCTTGACCCGATGAGTCATTGCCGAACGCATTGACAATTTCACCAAATCTTTTACATATCCGAGACTTCTTAACACAATTTGCATGTACACCTCAATATTCTTCTCGCAATGTGTGAGCTCCATCAGGTATGCTCCACTTTGATCCAAATAGCATTTTGGACTTGCATATCTCTTACTCAAGGCTCCAACCCATTGCTATCGGCCCACTTCCTCTCAATAATTGTCTCGAACTCATGAGATTCATTTCCTAGAGAAATTTTTTTAACGCTGATCTACGTTGGAGGCATACCAATCAATCATGACCTTTGGTGCTGAAAAATGTCAAAGAGATTTAGCTATGACACTAAATAATGGGGAAAATTACCAAAAATGCATTAGACCTATCTTATGAATATCAATTCAGTTTTAAACTTTTTAGTTTGGTTAATTTAGTCCTAAACCTTTTGATAATTTGTCAATATACTCTTTTAAAATAATTTTGGATGGCAATTGTTGATGTGGACACCGGTCTCGTGACGTGATATGATCGACTCTGATATGAATAATTTTTGCAATTTTTAAAACAAATTTATGGATTTCTTAAAATAATTTTTGTTTTCTTTTTTCTTTTCCTGTTTATTTTTTGTTATGGCCAATGAGGGTTGCTACGGCCTTGCCTAGAAGCTGGTGAGGGCTTTAGGCCCTTGTTGACCCTGGTTGACCACAATGAAAGAAAAAAATAAAATAAAATCATAATTTTTTTTTTAAATTGCGAAAATTGTCCGTTGTAGCATCAGTTGTGTCGCATAAGACAACCATCGTCCATGCCAATGATTCAAGCTAAAATTGGTCAAAAGAATTATATTGGTAAATTATTAAAAGATTTAAGACTAAATTGGTCAAATTGAAAGGTTTGTCATTGAATTGGTATATGCATAATGGGTTTATTAATTTTTCGGTAATTATCCCCTAAATAATGCATAATGCGCACATAGCTTTCATCACAAATTTATGGAAAACGAATCCAGCTTAGACATCAAAACAATGTTGAATTGGAAGATTGGCAATTGGGAAAAGAGGGGGGACTTCGGGAGAAATTTCCTGAGGATGGATAGAAGTATTTACATAGAAGAAATGAAACTTGATATTTGAGTAATATCCAATCATGACAAAAGCTAATTAGACAAGTTGTAAAGACAACCCTCATTCTAATAAATAACATTTTTTCGTAAATTAACTAGAACTAACATATTTGTGTCACTTGGACATTACAGCATGATTATGAAATACCTTTTGTACTTTTTTTTTTTATCAGAAAATACTTTCATTCATTACTAAGTGGAAGTTTCATTACATACTGATCGAAACTCATGGCATAAAATAGATACGAGGGGTTGTGGGGGGCGGGTTACCTAGTTGGGTGGGAGGGAATCGGCAAGGTGGGCCTTTGCTACCTAGTCTATAGCCCGATTCGTATCTCTTGGCTCATAAATTAACTGGACATTGTCAAGTTGGGCCATTAAGTGCTTGCAATCCTCCACAGTGGATCGTTCGGCCCATGATGCTTCAGCCAAGCCAAGCACGTGCAGCACCGCAGCTTTGCAGTCAGAAGCGAGGAGCAGCTTGGAGTTCAAAGTAAGTACTTCAGTTTTTGTTCTTGTGTAGGCAGACACTCTTCTTTTGTCGCTTATCCACAGGAGGGCCATTCGAATGGTTAGGGTTTCTGCTAGAGTTGCTGATGAAGCTCAGATTTTTGCTGCGAAACCACCGGTAATACTTGGTGCGAGAGAATTTAACTAGTCATGTTATTATACATTGAAGCATCTACCACTTGATTATTTATTTTAGAGCATTGATTAGAAACGAGAAAAATAGAACCAACCCCTGAACTTTAAACATGTTTTGATCAAAAGAAATAAAAAACAAGATTATAAATAGCATCGGGTCCCTAGTCTCGTCCCGATTGTGCTGCCAAAGTCTGATCAATTATGTTGGCAAAGCTTTTCCCTAGGGCAAACATTTCTTTCTCCGTTGGAAGAGTACAAACAAGTTGATCGAGCGCCGCCCCATCGGGGTCATCTTTTAGAAATAAAGTTGATTCAAGAGGGACAGCATTTGGTAAGATTGTCGGGTGCTCTCGGTATGCGTGAGTCCGGCCGCCAACTTACGTCACTGGATGAGGTGAGAGCCCATCTCATCCAATAATCCACGGAGAGAGCGCTAGAGTCAAAATAAAACAAATGATGTGTCCACATGTGAAAGCCAAGGGTGACCTAACAACTCGTGGAAAAAGAAAGATACCGATCTTACGGTCTCGATTCGCATGGTTGATTATTGTGAAAAGCTATAATAACCTACCGGATGAACTAGACTATAAAACTTGAAACTTTATGTCTTATCACTTCACACAACTCAAGTGACTGAAATAACCTCTTATCAATAAGATAATTAGATGAACTTACCTAGATCTAAGTGAGAGTAGTGACCCTCGCCAATGGTGGGCAAGGGCTTCAGGGCCCTCACTCGTAGCCGATGAGCTCTGACAATCCTTTCTGGTCACAAGGAAAAAAGAAAATAAACAAAAAGGAAAGAAATATGAAATTAATAAAAAAATATTGAAATAATTGAATAGTTAAAAATAATTGTTTACAATGGCAACTAGCTAAATTCCCGCTCACCCCATCTATGGGACTGGAGCTTTGTCCTGAATAGCCATTTTGGCTAAAATTGGTCGGACGTACTACATTAACAAATTATCAAAAATTTTAGGACTAAAGTGGTACAATTTAAAAAATCTAGCATTAAATTGGCAATAGTGTAATAGGTTTAGCAATTATTTATTTATTTATAATTTTCCCCTCATCCATGCTCTCGCTTCCATTGGACGAAAAACTACGATGACGATCTCCTCTTGATATTCGCATGGAATTCATGAGATTTCTTTCTCCAGAAATTTCATCAAACACAATCCATATTAGAGGTTGACCAATTAACCATAAGTCCTTATATTAAGAAATGTTGAAGAGATCTAGCATGATATTAAATAATGCATCACGGAAGCACTTAGCTATTAGCTTTGATCACAAATTTATGGAATATGAATCTAATTAGATATCAAAAATATGTAAAGCTCAAAGCGGGCAATTAAGAAAATAAAGGAGAGACTTTGGGAAGAAATTTAGCAAGGATAGAATAAGGAATTCAGATAGAAGCGGAAAAAAACGCTATAAATCATGACAACAAGCTAATCAGAAAAGTCCTAAAGCCATTATATAAACGTTATTGGCAACTTAGCGATAATTCTAACAGGAAACAGTTTCCTAAATTATCAAAAATAAGAAATAAATTTCCTAAGAAGACTGAAAATCAATAATTAAATTCCATTTCGTATTGCCTACACATCGCAGCTTGATTACAAAACTACTTATCGAACTTAGTGTGAGGGAATCTAGCTAGCCACATTCATATAACGCAGAAATATTCACCACTGGATTATTTACTTTAGAGCATTAATTAGAAATGAGAAACTAGTATCAATTTAGGTACTTTAAACATTGTTATGATTGAAGGAAATAAATACATGATTAGTCGCAACATTGGGGTCCTAGTCTCGTCTCGATTCGGGAAACCATGAACCTTTATCTATATAGCTTTTGGACCGACAACTCTTAGTGGCATGATCCCAATGAAATCGTGCGAAAATTTGATTCATGTTTGTTTTAAAAGTATACTACACGAAGAAAAAGGCGATGATCCACCTCATCAAATAGTGCATGTGATTGGGTTCATCTATAGAAAATAATAATGTTAACAATAAAAAAATTGAAAATTACTTTCCACTCGACAGTAGACACCTTTGTCTGCGGGTATCAAATGCTTTTTGACTTTTAATTGTTTCTTTAGAGTAAAAAAATACCGTGATGAGTTGGAATGTGGAAAAAGAGGGCACCGACCATGCAGTTTCCATCGGACGCTCGTCAAGTTCTTTTGCGACGGGCAAAGCAAAAAGAAACGAAAAATGACCAGTGAAAACGGACCACGTACCTCCGTGGTGACACCTGTGAGCGATCTGACGGTACACGTGTCAGCATGTCAACGACTGCTGAAGCGAGCTGGATGATGCGGCGACATGTCAGCAACACACATCATTGGACATTTTCACTATATTCTAACACATTGTTACTATGTTAGCGTAAATTATCACCTATCATCTCAAACATGTGTTGTAATCGTATTTTGACATGTTAAATGCTAAGTTGACTGCTCCATCATTGTTGTTTGCCATGCCATCAAGTTAGGCGAATACTGACACATAACGACGATGTTAGTGTTGATAGACTTGCCGTAGTTAAATTCCATGTCATCGCCTCCGTGCCTGCTTCACGCCCAGTCATCCGCCGCATCAGCAGCTTTGCCACGCCACGCTTGGCCTCTCTTTTGGTGTGTAGATAGCACCGAAGCTCTTTTCATGCTCTGTCCAAATACATAGATTTCAAATCTGGAGAAGACCTATACAGAAAATAAGATAAATAAGTAAATTTCCAGCCTCTGAAATTAGGATTTGAAAAAATTTACCCACAAACCCCACGGCCAATTTGCACCAAATTTTTTGTCACTAGATTCCTGGGTATCAGATCTATCCGCCATATGAATCTCATGCATCAAAACAACCGTTTACAAAATAAGTTGTTTTACACCAAAATTGCTCCAAAAATGGAGAGATGGTGCCAGCCGGGTACTGTGGACGGCAAGTGTGTTGCAGCCTATGGTGATCCGATACCATGGAAGGAATGAAGAGACTATTGCGTGCACCTCAATCATATAAGCTAAGCTCATATCGGTCAAGTTGATCCTACACCTCTCCCAATTGTGCATTGGAGTTAGGTTCGCATGCACTGGATACAGTCGAGAATTTCTAGTAATTTCAGTCACAATTAAAGAACGAAAGGAAAAAGACCAAGAATATGTCGTGTGGGTGGTAGGCCCAGCCCCTAGCAATTGAAAATTTCAATAATCGCAACGTCAGATGTCCGTGATTTTGCTTTCCTTGAAATGACCGTGCACAACCCGACAAAAATAACGTCGTCGTCTTTCATCGGTGGAAAAGAGAAAGAACCCTCATTTTCTAAGTGCTACAAGTGCGGTCCAAGAGCAATGAAATTTCCTGTGCCCATTGTTCACGTTTGATATGACCAAGACTTTTATGGTCTTGGTCTACCATTGTTCATTTTCCCTCGCGTCCGTGGGTCACCGTGAATACATGCAAACCACAGGTTAAAGGTTATGGCCCCTCTGGTTAATCTGAAGGAGATATGCTTGGTTTTGAGCATACTCTTTGTTGCGTCCAAATCAAGCATTTAACTATGCAATGAATCCCTTCATGGATGTAGTGTGTTCTATTACGAACAATCATATTCAATAGGTGCGAGTTACCTTTTTAGATGAGCACAATTTATCTTGTGAGCCATGTTGATCGCTTTTGATTAAGATATTACTAGACTAATTAAGCTATAAAATATTTTTTAAAACCTCCTAAGGGGTGATGGGAATTGCTAGGCATTTAGTTTGTATGTGCACGTCTACACTTGCTACATTGCAAGGGAAAAAGTGTCAAAAAACTCCTAAAACTATTATATTTGCGTCAATTTAGTCATAAACCTTTTAATAGTACCAATTTATTTCTAAATCTTTTGACTTGGTGCTAATTTAGTCTTAAATCTTTTGACTTTGTACCAATTCAGTCCCAAACCTTTTAATGGAGCTGATTTAGTCCTAAACATTTTGAATAAATGCCAATTTAATTTTAAATCTTTTGACTTGGTGCCAATTTGATACTTAACCAAAATTGGACGGAAGGACTGAATTGGTACCAAATTAAAAGATTGAGGACTAAATTGACACTTGTTCAAAATGTTTAGGACTAAATTGGCACTTATTTAAAAGGTTTATGATTAAATTTGTTTCATTAAAAGATTTAGGACTTAATTGGTACCGAGTCAAAATGTTTATGACTGAATTGACACAATTAAAATGTTTAAGACTAAAATAGTACTGATGCAATAGGATTATGACTTTTTTTGACATTTTTCCCACCTTGTGAGAAGAGCCTTAAAAATGGATGTTGACATGACAATATGCATGGAACCCTAGAATTAGTTGAATTAGAAAAGTTTGGATATTCCATGTATGTGGAGACCTTGACTCAGGGGCTATGCACATGGACTAGGCCTCAATGGAATTGAGCCCGACCGCCAAAGTCCTGAGACCGTCCTTGAGGAACCTGAGCCTGAGTGTCTATGTCCCATGCTTGGCAATGGAGGCTCCTAGCAGGGCATCAGAGTCTTGAGTCTAACCTCGTGGCACTCTAGCCCATCCTCCAAGGTTTCAATTTGAGAAAAAAATTGATAATATTGGAGAATTATTAAGATTATTTGTTACAACCATTCTTGAAAGTCATTTCATGAGAACTTGTAAGGGATGGCCAAAGGAGTAAAAGTTTATAGGAGGTAAATGTTCTCGAAAATGGTAAGTCCACCAGTTCATTGAGTAACTTTTCTTGAAAATAGCTATTTTCCTTGATAGGAAATAAGTAATTTTGCAATGTGAGGCTGTGATTTTTCTCGTGCAGCCAACATTTCCCCTCGCGTCTTGGTGAAACAGGGCGACGGATTCGTCTGGTGGTAGATGGCGGCGCGCAAGTAAAATTTGCGATCTTGAACCGAAGTTGATCCCGAGAGTGATTTTTGCGAGATTTGGGCACCCATTTATCATAGCCAAAAAAGAGAAAGAAGTGGCTTCCCCGAAAGAGGCTGAGTTTGTCATTGCAGCGACTGCATTGGACTTGGCTGAGTTCACCTACCAATTTCCAATCTTGTAGACTCATAAATGGTCAACGGGTAAGTCAACATCTCTCTACTTTAAATCAACTAACAATGTCATTTGATCCTCCGGTAACAAGCCGAAGAGAAATTCCTCTCCATCCTCAAGCTTGCTCTCGTTCATGGCTGACGGGTAAATCTCTCTCTCTCTCTCTCTCTCTCTCTCTCTTTGTGGTAGCTCATTCTTTCCACTCATTCCTTCTTCCATTGCTGGCCCTCGTCAGGAACAGCAAACCCACCGGAGAAGGAAATGAAGAGGAGCGAGTGGACGAGAGGAAGTACTTTGAGAAGGTGCTGGACGACATCGTGAGCCTCAACTCCCTCTTCACCGTCGCCGTCTTCGTTGGCCTCTCCCTAGCCCAGCCGGGCCAAGTTCAGAGCCTCCAGGATGACGACGCTTGCCACCCGGACGCCAAGATCCGCAAGCGGCTCGTGGCCTTTGAGATCGCCTCCTTCAGCTGCTTCGTCTTCTCCGGCTTCCTCGCCAAGACCGTCAAGATCTTCCTCTACATCTACAAGAAGCAGGACGGCGTAACCGAGAGCGCCTCAAAGAACCCGCAACGCCAGTTGAGGAGCCTCGTAGGGTTCTATCTGTCGATCTACGGGACCATGGTCGGGTGCCTGCTGCTGCTCCTGGCCATGGTCGACGTCGTCCAGATCAAGCTCGGCCGCCTCTCCTGCAACAGCACGTATGCAGTCAGCACCGTCTCCATCCTGGTCGGCACCATCGGCCTCAGCCTGCTGATCTACTTCACTGCAGTGACCTACGGTCTGCTGTTCACCACCAAGAACGCTTCCGTCAAGAACTCGTTGCCCTAAGCCAAGGCGGTGGAGACCGGCGAGGGCCTTCCCGTCAAGAAGGCGTGTCGATGAGAGGCCAGAAGCTAATTACAAGGGCAATGTTAAATTCGATGGAATTATCATGTAGACGTATATCCAGTGAGACGATGTACCGTAGGTCCATGTATCGTGGAATGTCTTTAGTGAAGGTGTTGTCTTGTCGTGAATTCCATGATTCTTGCGCGTCCTTTGAGTGAGTTTCCATCTAATCGTCATTGATTTGCAGAGTTCACATATTAGCTGAACGTTGCAACTCTTACTGAGTGCTGAATTGATTTACTTCTTGAAATCTTTATAGAAGAAATAGAGTACGCATCGCCAAAACGTGAATGGAGTCTATTGATATAATTCTCCAAACAAACAAAAAAAGAAATGAAATAGGAAACATAAGTCACCAATCAATTATGTCCTTTGCGTGGGTTTCTTAATAATAAGAACGAGGAATTTCATGTAAATATCATAGGATAGGGGTCGATCCTATTATGGGGATTTCTTAAATACTCATTCCAAAAATATAAAGTTTGGAATAATGCTTAATTTTAGGGATCGTGACTCTTGCTTTTTTTTCAAACCAATGACAAATAAGATCCTTTGTGTAATTTTTCTTTTTTACTAACAGAGTTTTATATAGTTACTGTTACTGTGAATTCATTTGAAAAGTCAAAGGTTTGCTTTAAGACTCTGTCTGTCTTGCTCCTGATCACTATGTCCTAGGAAACACAAAAAAGAAAAGAAAACGCAAATGTTGCGGGGCCAATGCTGTCTCCATGAAAGACCGGTCGGGACAGATACTGTTGCAGCCACTCCTTTGTCCATGAGCTGGCCACTTACGTCTCCTTCATTCTTTTACGGATCGGTAATACTTTGGCAATCAATGAAAAATAGATTTAAGTTTCGAACTAGTCATCTGTAGCTAGATCAACAAGAGCTAATTAATTACACAGAATAAAGACATCATAAATATCATAATTTTTATATAATTTTCAATTAAATATCATAATTTTAAAAAAATTGATCACTTAACTGTCATTACTTTCAATTAATCACTTAAGTACTGATTTTTTAAAAAACGTTCACCTAAACGTCAGAAATCTAATGTGACATGGCATTTATGGTGAATATGTTTAAAAAATTATAATATTCAAGTAATCAATTGAAAAATTATATAATACTCAAGTAATTGGAAAAAAATTATGGAATTCAAATAAATATTGTACAAAAGTTATGATATCAACAGTGTCATTCTCCCTAATTAGACAAGTAGATATCAAATATGACTTCTTAATAAAGATATGCATGAGTTATCATACAAGAAAGAACTATGCAAAAGTGATGGGCTCTTTTTTTCTAAAATGTTGGATTTTCAGAAGAAACAATGCCACCAAAAAAAAGAAGAAAAAAACCTTCGGTTGATGGGCTTCAAATGTTGGCACGTGACGATTATTTATGTGAAAATATACAAGTGTTCTAATACTAAAAATATACTTTATGTGGCAGATAAAACTTTGTGATAATGGAACATAATGTGATTGATTTATACGGATTGCCCATGCATCATGAATATTGGTCCACGCGATACCTTGCGTTCATATATTTTATTTTTGATTGATTGATAAAATATACCTTGTTTCATTACCGCATGATGTTGTCATATAAAACATCTTCTAAATGATCAGCCCCTAACGGAGGTAAAAAAAGGAAGAAGAAGAAGATATTTCTGATGGAGGTTTTTATTTTGCTAAAATTTTGCTGGAGATTTATGCTATGAAGTTGCCATCCCTATGGTCCGGCGCAATATCTCGTACGCACTCCGCACATAACCTACCAATATAGCAATCAGTAACGACTAACAAACTTCATGTCCGAGGACATTGAACACAAGATGCACATCAACTTCACTTGTTGTCCAGGATATAGTGACCGAATGGTGGCTTCGGTGCATCTGCAAGTTGCCATCTCTATATTCATGACGTTTCGCAATCATGGACCGGGGTTGCTATTTGGCAATGCTATCTCATTTTGGACTCCATCTAACATGTAGCATAGTCCCAAATATTTATTAGGTAAACCTAACAAAACATATCTATATAAAATAATTTGAGGATTTCCTTTCGAATCTATGAATCGGATAGATTCTTGAGGTTGAATGAGCCGATTTAGTAAAATGAGTTTATAGGCAAGTACGAAGTAGTCCGTAGGACCAAATCATTGTGCAGCACGTTTACATTATTCGCGTGTGGTCAGAATTGTTCCAAGGTTCAATTTAAAGGAAAAAAAAGCGAGGCATTCACTTGCATCCCGCCGCATTCTCAAAGTCTTGAAGGGTTAACAGACAAGATAAAGGGGTCAATTCCAAAAAAAACCCCAAACTTTAGGTCAAGTCCCAAATATACCCCGAACTTTTTTTTGTCTCAAGAAAAACCCCAAACTTTAGGTTTAGTTCCAAATCTGCCCCGAACTTTTCTTTTGTCTCAAAAAAAACCCTAAACTTTAATTTTAGTCCCAAATCTACCCTGAATTTTGTTTTGTATAAAAAAATCTCAAATTGGTACACATATGACAAATTTACCCAAAATTATTTTTTGACCACCAAAAAAAATTACCATATATTATTTTCCGTTAAATTTTACCGTCAAATTTCTAAATTAAATAACATGCCGCAATTAATGGGTATACTAATTTGGGGTTTTACCCTCTGTTTGTACTAAAAAAATCACCAATTTTTTTATCTGTTCTCAAATATACTCTATGGTCTAGTCCCAACTTAACATTGCATTTCCACATAGATAATAAATACACATAAACAAGATGTTATAGAAAATTATTTTCAAAATAAAACCATTTTAGGATATAAAAAATTAGGGATTACTAATACGGCTTTTGGACAAAGGCTAATGAGGGCAAATTTAGGATTATAGTAAAATTTGATAATTTTCTTTTTGACAAAAAAAAATTGGGATAGATTTGGGAATAGATTAAGAGTTNTGAAATGCTTTAAAATGTGAATAGTTGCGGTACCCGTGAAAAGAGAGAGTTACTTTTTATTGAGAAACATAACAAAAGATACCAAGCTTTCTTGAAAGGTATTTAAAAAACTGGCCGTTAAACGAGATACAAAATCTATATATCAAAATGAAGTCATCAGCACTGAAGTATCCATAAAAAGTCTATGGGGGAGAAAACTTGTAGTGGAAAGAAGCCTTTCAATGGAAAAAGTTGTTTCAAGAAAGGTCACATACTAATTAATTTGACCTGGTAAGAGAATGTGAGGAAAAAAGAATCATTTAGTCAAAAAGAGATGCTTAAAACGTGAAAAAGAGGGATGCTTTGGTACAAGTCTCATGCAAATTATGACCTTTCAAAGAAAAGCTTACCTTTTACAAAAAAGAAGTTGAGGGTTTGTCACCGAGATCTTGGATTTTATATGAAGAAACATAATAAAAAGATGTCAAGATTACTTGAAAGGGATTATTAACATATTAAAACAAAGTTCTCCGCAAAAATGACTGCATAAAAAGGCTTTGGTGTGAATACTCGTATTACAAAAGAAGCCTTTCAGTGAAAATTTGTCTCAACAACAGACTGAAAATAGAATGTAAGGAAAGAAAAATTCAATTTAGTCAAAAAATGAAATGCTTTATCAAGTGAAAGGTACCAGTTATTTTGGAAGAAGTCTTGTGTGACCTTTCAAATAAACATGCTTCTTACAAAAATAATGATTCATGACAGCATAACATTCAATTTTTTATTAAGAAACTTAACAAAAAAATACGGGTCAATTCCAAAAAAAACCCCAAACTTTAGGTCAAGTCTCAAATATACCCCGAACTTTTTTTTTCTCAAGAAAAACCCCAAACTTTAGGTTTAGTTTCAAATCTGCCCCGAACTTTTCTTTTGTCTCAAAAAAAACCCTAAACTTTAATTTTAGTCCCAAATCTACCCCGAATTTTGTTTTGTCTAAAAAAATCTCAAATTGGTACACATATGACAAATTTACCCAAAATTATTTTTTTGACCACCAAAAAAAATTACCATATATTATTTTCCGTTAAATTTTACCGTCAAATTTCTAAATTAAATAACACGCCGCAATTAACGGGTATACTAATTTGGGGTTTTACCCTCTGTTTGTACTAAAAAAATCACCAATTTTTTTATCTGTTCTCAAATATACTCTATGGTCTAGTCCCAACTTAACATTGCATTTCCACATAGATAATAAATACACATAAACAAGATCTTATAGAAAATTATTTTCAAAATAAAACCATTTTAGGATATAAAAAATTAGGGATTACTAATACGGCTTTTGGACAAAGGCTAATGAGGGCAAATTTAGGATTATAGTAAAATTTGATAATTTTCTTTTTGACAAAAAAAAATTGGGATAGATTTGGGAATAGATTAAGAGTTTGGGGTTTTTTATGAGATTAAAAAAAAGTTTGGGGCAGATTTGGGACTAAACCTAAAGTTTGAGGTTTTTTCTAAGACAAAAAAACGTTCGGGGCAGATTTGGGACTGAACCTAAAGTTTGGGGTTTTTTTTGAGACAAAAAAAAGTTCGGGGTATATTTGGGACTAAACCTAAAGTTTGGGGTTTTTTTTGGAATTGACCCCAAGATAAAGTATAGCAAAAAGAAAGGACATCTCTTCATGGCAAGTCCCAGAAATGGGTATCTCTCTTTCTATCTCGAACTTCACCATAACCTTTCGGCATATCTCTCTTTCTCTCTCGATCTTTATTAGTCATATAGCCTGATAAATGGCCCGTTTGGTTGAACTTTTGGGGAATGCATTTGCATTTTCCTAAGTATTTTTAGCATAATGAGCATTTGGTGAAAGCAAAAGTGTTTGGCAAATTAAGTTTTTCGTAATGACTTTGGGCATTTGGTGAAAACAAATACTGTTTGGTAAATTTTCATTTACAAATAGTTTTTCTTATTTTTTTTAACTAGGCCGGTGGCTGGCGGCGACGCCTGGGTCGCGCTTGAGGTCGCGACCTCCGCTGGCGACAGCTGGGTTCGCGTGAACCCAGGCGTTGCGACCTCCGGTGGTGGCGACCTCTGGGTTTCGGAGGTCGGAGGTCGCGGCGCGACGCCTGGGTCGCGTGAACCCAGGCGTCACGACCTCTGACGTGTCGACATGGGTCGCGCGAACCTAGCGGTCGTGACGCTTGGGTTCGCGCGACCCAGGCGCGTCATCGCCGAAGGTTGCAATGCCTAGGTCGTCGACCCAGGCATCGCGCGACCCTGGCGACTCCGGGCAACGATTGCCGAGGGTAGCGCGACCTCCGATGGCGGTTGTCGGGGGTCGGGCGACCTCCAACGGCGGTCGTCGGCGTCGGAGGTCAAGCCCAGCAGCGGCTCCACCCTCATGATTTCTAAAAAAAAAAAGTCAAATGAGGAAGTTGACTTGCATTCTTGAAATGCTGAAAGCTCAATGTTGGTCCCCCTACATTGAGCTTTCAACATTCCCCAGCATTCCAAATCCTGAACCAAACACTAAAAATTTTTCCCAAGAGATTTTGGGGGCTGAAAGCTCCTTAGGAATGCTGAACCAAACGGGGAGTGATAAGAGGATCATAGAACATTCATTGTTATGCTTTTACTTTTTAATTTCCAATTTCAAGATTTAACTTAACAGTGGACAAGAGGAAGTACTTCCAAAAAGTGCATGATCGAGTGCATTCTAACAATGGAATCATTTATCTTTAAACACTTCTCTCGTAATCAAACTCAATATATGTACACAATACTTCACGTGGAGTAACTCATCTCTCAATATCAAAGAATTTCAAGAGTTAACTATCTTTTCAAATATTGAATTCTTAAGTCATTTGAGCTCGTATTCTCCACAATGATAGAAAAAATGCTTTGAATCCCCCACTCAATGAAGCATTTTTCAACCACTTTTCCTATTATCTTGGCATGACAATTCGGAATTTGACAAAAAATTTTCTTGTGCAACTTCCAATTGACACATATAACTCAAACATATACGGCGGTCATGTTCTATAGACATATAATAATTTGCAGAATTGGCAATCCACTGAAACATAATTGTTGTGGTCATGTTCAATACCCAATAATTAAGGGTCGGTCTCCTTACTCTATCTCATGAATTGGTAAGTCTACCCACCATTATTCAATTTTGTTCGATATAAGGGTTAATTCCACAAAAAACTCAAATTAGTATATTTTTGACAAATTTATCCAAATAAATTTTTTGACAACCAGAAATTACAAATTAATAAATCTACGATTAGTCTACCCTCAATTAGTTTTCATTAATTTTTTTTCGTTAAATTGCTAAGTTGGATAACACACGTGGCTGTTGATGGTGTACTAGTTTAGGGTTTTCCCTTTGTTTGTTACAAATATACTGGTTTGTGGTTTTTCTAAGATTAATTCAAGGTAAATTTGTTATAAATATTAGTTTAGAGTTGTCAATAGCCAAAAAACTAATTTGAGGTAAATTTGTTATAAATTACCAATTTGAGGTTATTCGTGATATTAACTCTACAATATATTACTCTTTACAAAAAAAAACTCTATAATATATTATATTTGGACAATGAACTTTATAAACACATCATCATATTATTTGACCACCAATTATATCCATTATAATGCTATTAAAAAATTAATTAATGATAACATTTTAAAGAAAAGCTATTTTATTTTTAAAAAAATTATCTGTGATGATATAGCTGTTTTTGTTAAATAAGCATATTATAGTTATTAAAGATGAGCAATAGTCTTAAACGGATTTGAATCCATTTGGTGGGAAGCTTTCCATCAATAACATGGAATTAAAGATAAACAGATGGTTGATTATGAAAAAACAAAGAAAAAATACGTTTTCGAATTGATGTGTTATTTTGTAATATTCCAAAAAAGAGCAATTTGGAAGTCGAAAAAAAGAAGGTATATTTGGGAGAGGAAAAAAGGAACATTTTGGATTTTAACCCAAAAGAGCAAGAGAAGGTACTAAGAGAGGGAATCACGAAACATCCCTTACTTATTGTAGTTCCCTTCCATTTTTTCTAGGGTTACTATTGGCCATTTAGCAGTAGGTTACTGGGCTAACTTAAATGAATTGTTAAGTCAAGATAAGTCAGTAAAGTGACTGTCTCCCTTATTCTATCTGTCACTAAAAATACAATAATTATCCCAAATTGAGTCAGTGCCCAAAAAAAATGTTATTTGCTGTTAAATTGTTTTTATTGTTGTAGCACTTGTATAAGCTCCGCCATCATTGACCAAAAACAGCAATATATATATTGTATGTATGTATGTAGGATACGATTTTTTGCCCTTGAAGAAACCTGTCATCCAAGGAGGGGTTCCATGTCATCAAAAGGGGAAAAAAATTAAGTGAGATATATGTGAAGATACTAAATCATGAATATGAAAAGAAATTGATGGTTACATAATTCCATTTCACGTAATAATGAAATTTGACCCCCCCC
>MU090769.1:0-20299 GCA_014858505.1 Corymbia citriodora subsp. variegata
TTATTCCTCCTATCCTTACCAAAAGCTTCCTTTTTTGTGGACCTAGGTATATCCTCCAAATAAGTAGAAGATAATGCTTGGAAAAAGTGATATGATGGGGATGGTGATGGCGACGGTGCACATTTTGTTGCTACAACAAATTGTCATAACTCGCTTTGAGCGATGGTGTATTTTCTAATTTGGGATATTTCATGCTCATGTATCCCAATCTTGTTAAAAAAATATACGAAAAAGCCATGATCCTGATAATCGAGATCAAATGCGAAAATGTGTAGAATTTTATATTAACATCGATCATGAGCCATGAAACTCTCTAGTTTTAAATTTTTGGTCTAACTCTAGTTTTATGTTAGAATCTCAACAAGGAACAAATATTGGCTACCAAGATTGATTTCCAAAAAGAAAAAATACATAATTCAGATAATTGCAGAAGCTGGAAGGACATTGTGGAGACCATCGATGACACGGCGGTGTCCATCACTTTCAACTTTGTATCATAAGGAATCCTATGCCTAAAGATCGAACCTGCATCTTACCACACAGTTGCCTATCTAAACACACATCCATCTTCAATTATTCGTATGCCAAGGCAGAGAGAGAGAGAGAAAATGATTTTCTCCTATAAGTAAAACTGTTAATGCGATTGTGCAAGGATCCCTCTTTTCTTGTTTTTTCATCTAAGTTTTAGGTCAACCATAAATGACTTCAATTATAGCTCAGTCGCACTTTCAAACTTCCCCCAATACAAAGGTGCCTCGTACGAACACACTTCCCTCTTCAATTATTAGTGCAAAACACACATGAAAAGGGGGGAGAGGGGTTGGAATGACTTGATCATGTAAATACAACTCTCATTGTAAATGCGCATATTTAGTGATTGAAGTCGCAGGCTCATAACCGTTATCTTTAGTCACAGCTGTCCACAACAAATTAAGTGGGTCTGGCCCAATCATTTAATTTTCACACACTACCATCCACATGATGTCATTTACATCGTCACTCATGATGTGACCTATCGTACGATACTTCGGGCACAAGCAATTCGAGAAAAGTAAAATTGGCTCACCAAAAGGCCTAAGCATTTCTATAAATTTGCTTCGGCGCTAACCACCCATTTGCAGAGTCTAGCTACAACACACGCTCTCTCCACTCTCTGCACAGTTTCCTCAACCTTATTTCATTTCCAAGAGCAAAAATGCAGAATATGGAGACGGCGCAATGTGCGAAGGAGATGGCGCAGGCTGAGAAATTATTGGGTGGTACACTGACGCCGGCTGAGAAATTCTTGGTTGGTATACTGACGCAGACAAAGGCCTTGCGTTCATCAGCTGAGGAGTTATTTAATATCTACCGGAATGAACCCTACCGCTTCCCAGATCTCACGAAAGAACGCTACCCAGATCTCCCGAAATATCAGATTGAGAGCGTAGAATTGCTCGAAGGCGAATGGGACCAAGTGGGCTCAAAAAGGCGCTGGACTTTTGTTGATGGTAAGTCCAAAAATTTGTCACTTGATCTAGCAAATTTTAATTCCTGAATTCCATATCGTATCTATATCTCCTTCGTTTCTTAATTAATTAGTCATCTCGCCATATTATTAATCAGAAAAGTTGATAATTTTCTCCCAATTCTTTTGTTTTGTGATTGACGGTCCAATTGAAAAATGATGGGATTGTCGTTGTTAATTCATCGTTGTGAGTTCAACAACTAGGGGCCAACATATGACGCAGTGTCAATCAAAAAAAGAGTCTTAGATCTTTTTTTTACGTTATCATTTCTTTATCTTTTCTAGCTTTGTGCTTACAGATTGAAATGAATAAATGAATTATAATCCCAAAATAAGTTTCCAACTGAAAAGAACAAAATTGAAATTTTGTCAACAAAACCGAGATAGGAAAGCCGTAACTCATGGATCACTAGATTGCCTAAAGAGGGTGTAAGGAAACATTAACAAATACTTAATATAGTTGAAGGCTAATTTGGTGGTTAACTTAGCATGGCCCACTTTAGGCTAGGGTGGGGAATTACAAAAAAAAAATTTAAACCTATTGCAATTGTATTAATTTAATCATAAACTTTTTTTTTTGACAAATTCAGTCATAAACCACTTGCAATTATGCTAATTTAGTACATCCAGCCAATTTTGACCAGTCGTCTAGACAACACTAACATAGCAATTTTTAATAATATTTATTTTTTTCAAATTTATTTTTTAAAATTTTTCTCTTTTTTTTTTTTTTCTTCTTCCTCCTTTGGCTTCTTTCCCAATTGGGCAAGGGCCACAAAGCCCTTGCCAGGTGCCGTTGAGGGTGGGTAAGGCTGAACAAGGGCTATAACAATCGTCAGCTACTGTGGGAAAAGAAGCCAAAGAGGAAGAAGAAAAAAAAAAAAAGGGAAAAAATTCATAAAAAAATTAGAAAAAATAAAATATTATTAAAAAATTATCACGTCAATGTCAACTAGCTAAAATTGGTCAAATAAACTAAATTGGCACAATTGCAAAAGGTTTAAGATTGAATTGACAAAAAAAAGTTTATAATTAAATTGACTCAATTGCAATAAGTCTATGGCTTTTATTGGTAATTCTCCCTCAAAAGGAGTGTGGAAATAGCTGTAGCCATGTCTATTACAAATTTATATAGCGTTTTAGAAGATAAGTGCGCTTTCCGAACAAATTTATGAGAAATGGTTTTAAGAAAAATCTCCCGGACAGCCATGAGACTAAAAACGACAGACAAGATTCAGGAGCCACAAAACTTTCCGGTTTTATTTTAGAATCTCTCAAAGTAAAAGGGAAAAAAAAACGTATCGCAGATCAATGCGGAACCTGGGACGACATGGTGGAGGACATCAACGACCAGGCGATGTCCATCACGTGGACTCTGAAGAAAGGCATTGTGCCGCAACAGCGTTACAAAATGCTGAAGGTGGTCCACCAGTTCTTTGCCCGTAAGCATGGCTGCTTGGCGACAGTGACGCTGGTTTACATGAAGAAACACGTCGGAATTCCGGCTCCCCACGACTATATGAAATTCCTCATTAAAATGCTCGAGGCGGCAGACGAAGCCGGAACTAACGAGGAATGAAAAAAATATGCTTGAAATGTTAAATCAATAAATTTGGGGAACGATGTTCTACGTGTGGTTCAAGTACTCAATAACATGCTTTGGAAGCATGAAAGGGTGGATGTTTAGCTGCCCACTATAAGTGTGTTAAGCTTTCAACAGTGCATGATGGTGTTGTACTCCAATTTGAATATATAATATAAGTGGTGCTTTGTGTGTCTAAAGTTCAGTAAGTTGTGTTCACAAAAAGAAGGAGAAAATAAATTGCATGTGGTATAATGATTTTGGTATCTTTTGTGGCCTGAAATTTGCTTTCTACTACGTGGAAAAAAAAAACCGTTTGAAACAAGCAATACGAATTTACCATATTCTTATATTACTATATTCATATTATTTTAAGTAAAAGAGATGCATACAATATAGATCTAGTGGAGGTCGGTTTATAGCGGTCGAGGAACGAAACTTTGGGTGAAAATTAAGCGCACGACACAAGCTCAGATCCTCAAATTTCCAAAACCAAATCAGACGTTCATGTCATTTAGACCACCCATCTGGACTTGAACTTGCGTTTTACCATATCCTTAAGATTGGTGAGATTTTTCATGAAATTTGAACTCTTGCCCTACACGATGCTGGCTTGGTTTCGTTAGCTTGGGTTAGCTTGGGCACAGGTATTATGCTAGAAGCTTGCCCGAACTCGTCTTGCTTGACTCATTGATCACCTCTGCTTGGCATGACACCTCTAGTCAGTCACAGTACGTCAAGAAAAGTCTAGGATTTTATAAGTGTTGTATGGCCGAAACAATTAAATCTTGCATATGTGGATCCGGGTGGATTCGCGGCTCTGTTCCTTCGCTACCCAACATTGGCTAGGGTGTTGCACTTGCATTTCACAGCTCCGAGGGCTTTTTTGGGATGTAGATCATGGCAATGATTCTCACTCTCATGTAATTGTGCCCCCTTCAGCATTATTGCTCGGTAAATTCCACTGCGATCCCTGTAACTAGTATTACTTTATATATTTTACTTTCTTTTAAGCCGTTAAGCGATACTGGAGGTGTCAGACATTTAAAAAATAACATAAGTATGACAAGCTGGTAAATGCTTACCACCTAAGGAAATCACTTCACCATGCATGGTACATCACATGATAAGCATTTGCTACCTAAGAAATCCACCTTAAAATACCATGCGTGAGTATGTAACTCACCACTAAATGGAATCCACCAAAGAAGTATTAAGTTGCAATGAAACTCAAATCCAAGAGTTCAATTTCTAAAAATTCATTGAAACTATCATTTTTCCTTGAGATAATGTGAGAGGGGTTTATATAGACACAAATTGGAATGACCCTCTAGGTTTGGCAAATACCAAAACACCAACATTTTGATTTGCAAGATAAAGACCAACAACCATGGGCAAAACATGAATAATAACATTGACTCTGGACTCAAAGGATCTAGAAACTAAATGCAGTGCACATGACTCAACAAATAAACTAAAGAAAAATCATTCTCGTATTTCCTGAGCAGCATTTAGAATTTTGGAAATTTTTTATCTAAAATCTCCAAATTGCTTGAAACTTGATTCATTAGAGACTAGACATGTAGGCTTTTCCAACTATTATAATATTTGACCATATTGAAGTATGAAAAGTCTCTCAAACAACATATGAAAGTAATTCAGACAGTCCAGCCAGCAGAGATACGCTTAACTGAGCTTTAAATAATTTCGCATTGATTGCCAGATAAGCCTTAATCTTCTTGAGACGATCCTTCGTCATTAAACTTCGATTTCTGAAATGTTAAGCCTATGAATTGACGGGCAAATTTCTTCTAGTGTTCTATTTCCATAAGTTATTTGCATGTATCGATGAACTTGGGTGGATTTAGAGTGGAGCTGGATGGGGCTCCGGCCTTCCCAATTTCCCCAAATTATGTTTAGGCCCCTATTTAAAAAAAAAACATGTTCATCCATAAATCTTGGCCCCATCAAAATTATTTAACATCTTTGCATTTCAAAAATTAAGGAAGTATTGCTACGAATTTTTAGCAAAAAATCCTTCTGAATTTAAGAGTTATATTTTAGAAAAATGATGCATTTAAATTGTGAAATATGAGAAATGATGAGTATTGTTTTCCAAACTTGTGAAATAATGCTTTGGCGCAGATAAAACAATGGAACTTTGCTATTAGGTCTTACCTGCATTTTTTGTAGCTTTAACTACCAATTGAAAACTTACACACTATTGGCTTAATATGAGAGGTTCTTTAAGAGAGAATGCCAAGGTCTCAATTATCCTAGTAAGTAAAAAACTAATTGTCACGCCCCGACTCTCGAGCTCGCGGCAACCCCATTTCACTTGAGGTCTTAAAATACGACGTCCCAGGTACTGTCGTCGACCAATTCATTTTATCTTGTAATTAAGCACATGCGGAAACGAACAACTCCCAAACCAAACAATAGGGATAGCAACAACAACAGTAGAGGAAAGACAACACCATTTTTATATATCTGAAGGTTAGCCAGCATACCAGCAAATACATACACGCCTTACTACAGGCGACAAGCTAAGGCCTACTCAAAAAGAGATCGACCTGGCTAACCTAACACTGTACAAGTGTCTACTCGCTAGCCTCAGAGGGATCGCTGTCTTCGATCCTCGAGTACTGCATCATCTAGGGCCTAAAAATGTTAACCACGACGGGTTGAGATAAACTCAGCAAGTTAAAGTCCTAAGCCCCGGTTAGGAACTTCGCTCGCCTCGGGAGTTTAACATACAACCTAATACAGCAATCAGTGCAATACCACCTCAGAGAAATAACCACGAAAGACAGTTTAATACACAGGTGCAATCACAGGCAACCCTACCTGGCCTTGGTACACGCGACCTGCAGAAACTGTCATTTAATCCATCACGACATTAAGAGTATGCAAATAATCAGAGCATCTCACACAGCTTTCTCATGTCTCACACTCACACATGCTCCGATTATTACGACCCCTCCTCCTGGGCCACGGCACAACCTTATGGTTGGCGGTTCTGGCTAAACCAGCTTCGTCCTCTTTATCTCGAGGCACGGCGACGTCAAGGGCTCACTCCCAAGATGGCATTCCCGAAGGAGCACAAGACCCGCCCACTACCGTAGTCTCGCTACTGACAGAGGCCCGGGACCCGCCCCCATATCGCGGTCCCACATAGAACCCCTCCCTGTCAGGCATCTGATCGAAGTCAGGCGACCCACTGGCCACGGCACAACCCCATAGGGATAGGCGGTCTTCCGGCAACGCCGGGTTCTCTCATTTAATGTGACCATGCAACACATCATCAATCAATTCGTTCTTTTCTTTGCTTTGTCGTGAATGCACATCGCTCATGCTCATGCGACATGCCATTTCTGATAACCCACGCAATATGTCATGCAATCTCACTCGACAATTCCAAAATCCAAATTCAACCAATCAACAATCACGTACGTTCCCTCATTCTCGGGAATAACTCAATAAGTCAAATACTTTCACTTCCACTCGGTCTTCGATCATGCGTTTCATCATTATTCACGCATATAATTAACAATCGGCACTTCAATAAATCATAACAACCAAGAACACATCAAAATAAGCCAAAAATTAGCTTCTGCATGAACAGTGCCGTGAATAGTTATTAGTGAACAGTAATCCGTGAACAGTAATTTGTGAACAGTAAATTCGTCCGAAATTAAATAAATAAATAAAAATAAATAAACTTAACCATGGTTAACAAATTAACCTAACCATGGTCAAATTAACCTAACCATAGTTAAATTCTAACCTTGGTTACTTTAAAACTAACCTTAGTTACTTTAATTAATTAACCTTAGTTACTTTAATACTAACTATGGTCAATTAACTAACCCTAGTCAGAATTAATTAACCAGACTAATTAACCAATCAACATTAATTAATCACAAACCCACAAATACACTAATTAACCCCTAAACAAGGATTATGAAGTTAACTTACTTGGATCGGAAATCCGGCGACACCGGCGCGTAGAGGGGAACGAGGGCTATGAGGGGTAAGCTCGGGGATGGCAACGGACGACAAACGATAGCCGAAACGGGCCAAAAACAGTGCTGGTTACTGTTCACGCGGAACCGGTGCAGCTGAGCGGAAAAGGCCGAAACGGGCGGTTCGGGGCGACCAGGGATGACCGGGGGTGCGCGGCTGGCTTCCTAACTTCCAGGACTACACTTTGGACGGTGGTAGCAGCTCCGGTGATGGCGGCAAGGCCATTTTCTTGCTGGAAAACAGCATGGACAGCAAAGAACACCAGAAATGGAAGAGAAAAGGAAGAGAAAAAGGGAGAGAGAGTGAGGGCTGGCTGGTGCACGAATTTTGGGGGAGAAAGAGGAGAGTGAAGAGGCTGCTGGTCAAGGATAAGAGCCAAGGCAAGTGGGCTTGCCACTTGCTTGAAGGACCAATCAAAAACAACCAATAAACAAGCATAAACAAAGCCCACTTGGGCACAAAAGGAAAAGGCCAAAAGAGAGAAGCCCATGGGCTGGAAAGGGAGAGGAGAATGGGCCAGCTTGGGCCCCCTTTGGGCTGGGCTAGATGGGTGCAAGGCCCATTGGGCCGCCGGTCTTGGGCCGGCCCACCTGCGGGCCCGAAACCCGGTCCAATTTTTCCTTTTTCCGACGCTTCCATGTCCAACGGAAAATCCCAAAATAAATGAGGTGATGTCCAAATATATAGTCCTGACATCACTGAGAAGTCGGTTCCCAAAATCGGATTAAAAATCGGGGCCAAATTGAGTCGATTGCGACTGTAATACAATTTGGATTATCGGGCGCCCTTTTAGGACCTTCCTCACTTTTGACCCATGGTCAACCATTCTTTGAACCACGTTTATGTCAATTCTCGAGTCAGGGATGTCCCTCGATTGTCGTGTGATCCCGGGGGCTCAATTGATAATCCCGAGTACCAGATGAAAATGATTCGGTTTACCGTCGTTCGTAATTCGTATCGAAGTCGTGCGGAAATCACCCGTAAATCGACTTCGTACTTCTGCCGAATCGATTTATTTTCGTTTCCTTAATAGTTTAGTACTTAGAGGATATCGTTCCCGCCCAGGTCCTCATGGTCGAAGGGTTCGTTCCTGATCGAAATTGCGAGTCGTACGCGAATCATTTCCTATCGACGCCTCTCTGTAATCCATTATCCCACGAACACACAGTTCGGAAAATTTGTACTGACCAGGCCTTCGACTAATATTGCCCTTTTATAAAATCCTAAAATGGGGTCGATTTTCAGGATGTTACACTAATGATGTAGGGAAAAAAGAAGAAGAGCTATTATGTGAAGATTATTAAGTTAGTTACTAATCTATTTAAAAGTTAAATATCCTTTGCTAATTATTTTGTGAAGTTGTTGACACATTAAAATCCCCAAATTCCCGGCTATCAATCTCGGACTAGGAGAGGCCAAAGATGTGGCAAAAGTACAATTCACTAAGTATTGGGAGCTTTTAGTCGGCAAATATAGAAATCGCTAAACACTTGCCGGCAGTAAAAGCAAAAGGAAATTACTAAGTTTTGAGACATGAGTGTCAATGAATGAAGTTCAATTTGATAAACAAGAAGGTCGCGACTAAAACTGATCACGACAACCTAGATACTAGGTAACTGCCCAAGTAAAGAGTTTGATTATTACAAACGCAATTTGCTTAGGTAAACTATATGGCCATGCGGAAGTAAGATTGACAGGATCCTATTATTGTAGAGTCGTAGATCACAGGAGGCCACTAACTATAAAGGTCGAAAATATAGGTCATTGTAATCGGCAGGAACTGGAGCTACAAGTTACAGAAGTAATTATCAATGATTGAGAAGTAACGGCTATCAAAGTAATGTGTTTGCTTAGTAATTGCTTGTAAATACAAGTTGCTGGATTTTAGGAGTTGTATAAATGTGTTTGGTTTTGTTGTAAACCTTTGTTAACTATGGGTAGTAGTACAAATAGCCGAATTGTAATTCGTAGCAGGAAAAAAAAAACTACCAATCAATCAATGAACATCAGAATAAACTTACCAACCCAATACAAAAAGCGAATTAAGAATCCTAGTTCCCCACTCGTGTGTGCGCAATCTCAAGTCGAAGCCAATCAGAAGTCGCCCGTGGCCAACACTCACCGATCAACCTCAGTTCTGAGGCAGTGATGGCTCGGGAGGTGGAGGGGAAGGGAGGAAGGGGGTGGGGGAGTTTTAGTTGTTGAGTCTTGTGCATGTTAAAGTCATACACGAGTCGCCTTTAAACGTGTAAACCAACCGGTCATAGAGCCGTGACGGATGAACAAAGCATTGTAATTTCTAGTAATACGAACTGGCCAAAGGGGTATGAGAAAACGCTAATATTGAACATTGAAACATAACCAAATCCAACTTTTGGTGAAAGATTGCAGGTTGCAATTCGTTATTTTTCAGATGGAGATCTTAAGGCTGCAAAGGAGTGAGAGCTGATTCGTCTATGGGATTGAGAAAATGGGCGACATTCTTGTACTTAATGGATGGTAACCCAAGTTGAGCTTACGCTTAGCAAAACATGCCTCAGATGTAGCTAAGTCCAAGATAAGGCTCGAAAGAACCCTCGTAATGGGCTTAGCTTAATCTATTATTTTGACCTACATTTCACATAGTGATTGGATGTTCATTATCAATTTGAATATGTCGTCCGTCAATGCATTGAGTTAGGTGATTGACCGAGCTCAAGACAACTTAGGGGTGAAAGGATACTGATTTACTTCATTTTAAGTTGAAGAACTTTTCTCATCTCACTTTCAGAATAGTGGGTTTATGTAGAACTTTTCACGTCAAGATAAGTGGCGCACATAGGATGACAATGAACAGCAACCCAAGTTGGTTCAACCAAGCACGTGAAGTTTGAAAATCATTTCATGGAAATCATTTGCGATATGCATGTTTCTAGTCATCAAATTAGAGTCCCGTAACAGGAAAATTTCCTCCAACGCAAAACACAATCCTAAGTGAAAACGAGGTGCAAAAAAAAAGATATATATTATTTCAAAAATTCACCCTCGCGGAAGAAAATATAATTTTTGTACACGGAAAGGCAGAAACCTCACGGCAAAAGATAAAGTTAGCATGTTGCAATTCGTTATTATTTAGAGATAGATCTTTATGGCTACAAAGAAGTGAGACCTAGATTCATTGAATGGGATTGAGAAAAATGCTACAAAGATAAAACTTGTACTTAATGGATGCAGAACTCGGATCCAAGTTGTGACGTCCTGGATTTTCTGACCTATTGTGGATTTTATGAATGCGTAGTCATTAATGCACTACTAATTGGTTTCGCTCTGAATTGATCACTCACGGAATAATAACCAAATGGTAGAGGCTACTAAAGACTTTACAAACACGCGATTCTTTAAAAAAAGGCACATGTTAGTCTGAGACACACTGGATTTGCAATTGATTGACTTAGTCATGATTTCTATCCAAATTCGGTTGTCGGGATTTTTCGGACGTCGGGACTAATTATTGGACTTTAGCCTCATTAATTTCCGAAAATTTTGGTCCGTTCGGAAACGTCATAATAAGGATACTCGGGTCGAAGGATTGAACCCAACGTTTCCCATTGCGTATTATCGAGCCAAGGGTGTTTCAGTAATTTTCGATTCTGAGAACTGCGCGTGGACGAAATTGCCCCTAGTCCGTTTTGGACTGAGAGACAATCTTTGTTTGAATCTAAGAGGGAAATGGGAGAGGCTTGGGGATTTTCCTCCCCCCCCCCTCCCTCTTCAGCCGCTTCCCTTCCCCATGCATGTACTGCATGCAGCCCTCTCTCCTCCTTTTCTTCTTCTTCTTCGGCTGCTGCTCAGCTGACCACTGTTGCTGCTGCTACATTTCCCTTGCTGCTACCGCCCCGTTCGTTCACCGCCTTAGTCGCCATCGCCACGCCGCCACTTAGTCGACCCGCTGTCGAAGCTCGACAGCCGCCCGAACCAACCCGTTTCCTCCTCTGTCCTGCCAGTTTCAAAGCTGCCGGCCTCTGCTCCCAGCCACCACTGTTTGGTCATCAGAGCCCATCCCAACCGACTGGAGCCACCGCGAAGTCCCCCTTCCCCGCGGGTCAGCTCGGTCTGAACCGTTTCGGCCGACATCCGGTTCCAAAACGTTAGGTTTTGGTAAACTGGAGGCACCACTCATCCACCTCGTCGTCACCATCGCGTTGGTGTCATCGAATTCGTCACCGGATGAGTTTATGTTCTAAATCTTCAATTAGTCCGTTAAACTCGTTTAAGAGGAGATTAGATTAGAGTTAATCGCGATTATGTGTTATTTATGTGGTTGAACATGTTTATGGAGAATTAACGGTAATTAGTTAGAGAAACCAATGATTAGTGGGATAATCCGGATTAAGAGTATTTTATTAAAAATAAATAATTTTTTTAATTATTATTTATTAAAAAGAAATAATTTTTAATTATTATTTATTAAATTCGAAATAATTATTATTTATTAAAATTGGGAATTATTATTATTATTTAATTTCGGACTTCATATTATTTATTAAATTCGGAATTAGCTATTAGTTATTAAATTTGGAATTAGTTGTTATTGATTGAATTTGGGATTAATATAATTTATTGAAATTCGGAATTAGTTATTAGTTATTAAATTCGGAATTAGTTGTTATTGATTGAATTCGGGATTAAAATTATTTATTGAAATTCGGAATTATTATTATTGATGAAATTCGGATTTATTATTGTTAATTTTAATAATAATTGATTAAAGTTTAATTGTGCATAGTACGGTTTATTTATAATTGAATGGTGAGATTTATTCACGTGTTAGTAATCATAAATGTATGTTGGATTGTTGATTGGATTAATTATATGATTTTTGGAAATTATCGCGTGCTTAACTATTCTAATTAATTATGTCTCGACGTATGCATATTGATTGCATGAGATACAAAGAGACAAAATCCCGAGTTGTCAGGCGTATATATGTCAAATTTTATGGGAAAAATAAGAATAGTATATTCCCTGATGAGGCATAAAAGCAAGACAGGTTTTGGAAATAAAATATGACTATGTATCATTCTTTCCTGCAACTCATGCTTGAGAAATGTGCAGTGAATTATATTGTGAGCATGTATCATGTTTACATCGGCTAATTTACAAGATTAAAGATTTCCTAGTCGTTGAAAACAGATTAAACTCCATTTAATTTTGGTTGCCCATACAAGCAGAATCTAGGTTTCTATAAATGTTCTATCATTATTTGGAAATTGTCTCGTTAATTGATCTTATCAATCGATTTGATTAGCAAAACCAACATAAGTAAGATAAATGAAATTTGTAGCCGTTGGGGACCTTATCCTCATTCTGACCCTTGAGGATCATTCTGGGTTTCTAACAAAATGAGATTTTGCGTCAGTTTATGCCTTCTTCTATAATAGATAGACTTTGTTGAATATGTCAACACATGAGTCTTCTTCCATAGTTTGTACTAGAAGTGTTGCTTGTTTTAATGTAATAGAAAGTTTTGTTAGCATTAAAACTAGCAGTTTTCTCAACATCTAATGCCTCATGTCGCCTTGCACCGCTGGAGCCATTGCTACTCCTCTATGTTGCATAGCGTTTCCTTCCCATCCTACACGCCAATCCAACCATTTTAAGTCAGTACTCAATCAACACTTAAAAAGACTAGCACGTACACTATTTGAAAGCTAACCGGCACGAAGATGTTGGGAAAGAATGGGGTTTTACCCTTTTCCACGTATAAATCCGCCGTTCTTGAGCTCTCGGTACTCTTGACAAAGTGCGCAGTACATGCGGCAGCAGTGGACTAAGCAGTCATTGCACGGATCTTCCTTCAACCCGAACTCTCGTCTCAGTTTGGCTTGGTAAGGGGCATGAATAGAGCATGTGCGTTGATAGGAGCGTGCGCACGAAGTCAGCAAGCAGATCAGCGCGAAGGTTGCACAGTTCGTGCAGCAAGCTGCAATCCAAACTCGGATAAAGGGAAAAATTAATCTCCCATATTTTCTGAATAAGTTGTCAAATCGGGATAATCCCACGTTCAACTCTAACTAACTGGCTCTGCTTGCTTTGCGAACTGTGACTCGAGTAATTCATGCGCAGGCTTGATTTGTGACCCAATACTATTACAGTTCGTCCGGAACGTTCATCATTAGACGAAACTCCACATATACCAAGGACTTATTTGAAAAATAACCGTGTACGTGAAGTATAATCGGAGTGCAAAATAAAAATAGTATGGAGTGATCCTCGGACATATTTGCAGACCCATATATAGTAGTTACACACTCACACGTTGCCCCTTTGTCCATAATCTCTGATATCCGTCTGAAGGTGATGTATGGGCACCAGAAGGTGATGCAGCCTGCAAGCAACATGGAATGGAGTTGCATGGATTTATTCCTTGATAAGTGGAAGAAAAAGAGGGAAAGAAGAAGCTGGGAATTTAAACAGATTTCTGTTACAGCTTTTGATGTCATCGAAGCAGTTGCAGAGGCCAGTGCTCCAAAGGTGTTCTTCCCCATCGCGGGGTCTGGTTGAGCTCCTGCTGGTGGGCTGTGGGTGGTGAGGAGATGATGCAGAGTTTCTGATATCGGCTTCACTTTGGGGATTGATGTGCTGGCACCCGGTGAAACACGAAAGGAAGAAGACAGACGAATGGGTAAAAGCTAGTCGCACCCTTAGATGAAGCGTGAATGACAATGGAATGGACGTGATTTTAAACACCATTGAGGACGTGGTGCCTACGCGAAAATAGAATGTTGACTGCGCAAGCGGAACTGGCCAAGAAGTTTCCATCCTTTCTTCCAAGATTTTCATCCTACACATCACACACTTGCACCTCACATAAGTTGCCATGTTCCAATTAAACGTCCCTTATGTTTTACATTTTCATGGATTTCGGGTCTCTTGTTGATTTTTCAGAGCAGGAAGGGCATTTTGGTTTTTTTCCTCTAATATTGTCCAATGCACATGATATGTTTTTTCATTCATTCTATTGGCCCAACACATACAAAATATCTAAATGAGTTGCCAAAGAGCCCAAAAAACTTTGCGTAGAAGTCTCAAACTTCCTGCTCAAGTCATGGTGGAAAATTCTAATACATGAGGTTGTGAATCGCAATGCGGGAATGAGCGACAATGATAGATCGAAGGAGTGAGATAGTGGTGGCCATCGACGACTTATCCTTTTATGCGAGTCGTGCAATTATGGAATCATATGCACATGTTGCAAAAGTGTAGTTTATACATACTTTGTGCATGCAATGGCAAACCGAGAATTTGAGGTAAGCAGGTAAGACATAAATATTTGATTTAAAAAACATACTATAGCACATATTTTGTCCTAGAAGGGGCTGAGGCTATGGGTGAGTATGGTTTATGGGTAAAATCAAGACTTGAGAATCGGATTAGTGAGTGCAGAGTAAGTTTTAGAAAAATTGGGAAACCTGTTTCAACATGGGGTTCTATATAGAGTCAAGAATTTGGAACCAAGAACAATTATTTATGTTTTTCTTATTCTATGTCTTTACGCAATCTTGGCACTCTAAGGTGCCCAATTATAAGTGTGTAATTTTATACTATTAGTTTGAGTTAACATTTTTGGTGAATATCCATGATTGAGATTTTTACTTTGTTAATATTTTATAATCTTTGTGTATTTAAATATGAGTTATGATAAATGAATTGTAGTGGTGATAATTTACTACAATAATTCAATTGATAGTATAGGTGGAACTTAGGTAAACCCCAAATCTTGTGACAAGAAGGTAGGTTCTAGGTTTTTAGGGATGCGGGGAATGTTTTAGTTTCCGAAAATTAGGGAACTTAATCCGACGAGCAGGTTTAAGTACTGGGTGGAACCTAGAACTTATTCCGACAAGCCTCCTTGGTCCGCCAATGTGCGCATGCCCTATATGGTCAAAATTTGAATTTATTATGTCCAAGTTCCATATGAAGTTGGGAAAGTTTTATGAGCCTAGGGCTCTGTTAATTTCTTGGAAAATAAATTTCAAGACAAATATTTTCTGAATTTTTCAGGATTTAGCCCAAGGAAAACAAACCGATCAAGGAAAATGAAACAAAAAACATTTTTCTTACATTCTCTCCTCTCACTCTCATCTTATCTCACGCACAGCCCTAGCCCCCTTTGGTTGAACTACTCCGCCCCCAAGTCCGATTACTTCCTCTACCGCCACAACGTCGTCTTCCTCTTCCTCATCTTCTCCCTTGTCCCACCCCCCACCGTGCTTTGCCGCCCAGTTCGATGGCCTTTATTGATGTGGGAAAAGTTGAAGGGGATGAAGATTAGTGCAAGTCTTGCTATGTTAGCGGCCGTCAATTATCTTGCCCCGATCCCCGTGATGCATTGTTTGTCTGGCTGTTTTGCTGTACATACTTCGTTTGTTAAGATTAGTGGCTTGAGTTGCTCGATGTCTGGGAACGGAAGTCCGAGAGGGGGATATTTGTGGTCCGGTGCATGATTGTTACTGCAATAGCAGATTTTTCTGAACAGAATTGGGTGCCCAAATTGTTATTTGTAAATTCGGTTTTGCGATGATTTTTCTCTATTTTGATTCCCTTTCTGATTTTGTATTGTGAATACTCATAATGGCTTTGGTCGTGAATATAAGATGGTTGGCAATTGATCATGGAAATTTGTGGTCGCCTAAGACGATCATGTTTGATGTTCTCTCTATGGAGGGCACACATATGGTTCTAGTGTACACAAGCTCTGTGGTTCGATTCGTGTAAATACATAATAATATTAGGTTGGTATAAAAAATATATAATGGTATTGTTGGGGTGGTGTTCAAACTCCCCATCGACAGGATGGCATGGGAATTTGGCTCGAATTCTCTACTAGATATAACTCTAGTTTAAGGATGAACCACAATATAACCTTGTGTCTCGAGTTTTTTTTTCTCGCTTTTACTTTCTGCATCAAATCCTCACAAATATATTTATTATGATAATGACTACTGAGTTTTGGTCTTGAGTTTTGCTTAGTTTTGGTTTGGAATGTTTAAGTTTATAGGGAAAACAATGGAATGAATGAAGGAAAATGTTTTCCTTACCATATAACGGAAAACATTTTCCAGTTCATTTTAGGTTTCAATCAAATGATGGAAAATATTACCTTTTTTTGGGAAAATAATTTCTCGGAAAATATTTTTTAGAAATTTCACATTTTTTGCGAAACAAATGAAGCCACTCTTTTGCCTTTCTAACTCCCACGATTGATAATTCTATCGAAGACTTGACCATTTGCACTTGATCCAAACAACGGATGAGAGTAAGGAGTCATTTGTAGGTGTAGAAGGTCCAAAGCTAGGTAGGAAGTTGCGATAAATAAAAAGGGAAATTGGCCCTAAACGTTTTGCAGTTTCAATACGATTTATCTTTCGCTGGGAGATTGATGATGACAAGTCCACTAAAATTCCCTCAACACAATGACGAAACAGACGGAAAGAATTACACATTAAACAAAGATCATAAGTTGACAACTCAATACTTACCCGAAAGAGTCTTATAATACAACCTTAATCAAACTCTTAGTACAGAATCACACATGCCATATGTTCTGAGAAACAAGTTCACTTGTATAATCAAGTAGAGGAAAGAGAATTATATTCTTGGTCGATATAAGATGTTGCCCCTTAAGCAGCCATAGGATTCTAGCACTTCATGTCGCCTTCCACCTTTGGAGCCATTGCCACTTCGCTATGTTGCCTGGCGTTTCCTTCCCATCCGACAATTTTAAGTCAGTACTTAAATCAACACTTGGAAAGACTAGTATGTACACTATTTCGGAAGCTAGCCGGCAAGATATTGGAAAGAAAAAGGTTTTTTACCCTTCTCCACGTTGAATCCGCGATTCTTGAGCTCTGTGTACTCTTGACAAAGCGCGCAGTGCATGCAGCATAAGTGGACTAAGCAATCATTGCATGGATCTTCCTTCAACCCGAATTCTTTGTTAGCTGGGTTCACTATTATGTGGAGGAAGCCCAATGAGTTGCAAGCTCAAAAAGGCTTGAGCCCATACAATAAATTATATGAAGAAATAGGGTTTCTCACTATCTTTGATGTGGTAGTCACAAAAAGATATAGAAACAAGAGAAAAAGATAAAGCAGAAAATCTGGGATAGGGGCAAAGTCTGATTTACATCAAGCTTGTATCGAAGGTCGATTCGTGGTCCGATTGAGTTAAAATTTTGTCAGCGTGTTTGTGGCGCAATCTTCTTGAATCTAAACGGTTTGATTTTCATTTGAAGCTCCCTACATTAAGTTTTTCGTGGATTGATCAAAACTTACGTTTTTTGTCAGATTTATTTTTGATCTCTTGTGAAATTAATGTGTATTGCCAAAAATTATATTCTTGAGGTCTTTGCTACTATGTACTTCTAGTATTTACTAGAGAAGAACATTGTTCACCCAATTTTGTTGATAGTGAAGATTTTTGGGTGGACTCCAGTTCCGTGTTTTTATCTCCTCACACTGAGGAGGTTTTCCACATAAAAAAAAAAATTGTATTATGTTTGCGTGCTTGATATTTATTTTACTCTACTATATCGGTTCTTATTAGATTTACACAAGATGTGAGATTATTTTATTCCGTTGCATTAATTTGATATTGTTCGAATTGTTACCATTCTCTCACCATTCTTGTCATAGTTTGGTTCAGTAGCAGAAGGAATAGAAGCATGCGCACGAAGTCTGGCAGTAGATCAGCATATAGATGGCACAGTTCATGACGCATGCTACAATATAAGGTCAGATAAGTAAGATAAGTGGAAATATATAAGTAGACTTAGTGACTTTTGGGTAATAAATTAGCCTTTCTCACAGGGAAAGCTTATCTCCTATGTTATCTGCCTTAATTGTCAAATCCAGAATCTGGGTAAGTTCATTAAATTCAACATCACATGTCCACTGTTGAACTCTATTAGACCGGCTTTGCTTGCTTTGTGTCACGACCTTCCCGAAGGTGAATCACCATGGGAAGACTAATGGATTATTAAGTCCAAAGACTTAGTGCAGACTCTCCCAAGCCCTACCAACCGCAACTTGGTACTCAAAATTTGACCTATTTAAACATGTAATTTTATTTAATTAGGAGCCGCCACTAATCGATTAGAATTGATTAGAAACTCAAGTAAAGTATGGGAGAATACTTTACTTCTGCGAACCAGAGATTCAATAAGTTTGGGGACATGATTACGCTAAGTTAAACTAGCGCCCTTTCGGTACCCTTTCTCTTTAAGTTTCAAAAATATTTTTTTTTTGCAAGCAATCTTGGTTGATTTTAACCTAAGCCACTAACATGGAAATAAGTGGTCATGCAAATCACAATCAATAACCTTCAGTAAATCCAAAAGGACGAATATAAAAATCATAATCAACCTTAAAACAAAATAAGCTATAACTAAAATGCATGACCTAAACATAAATTCTAAATGGGATGACATCTACTTTTTTTTTATTTTTCTAAAATTAATTATATATATAACTCTAGTCTATATTTAATATGCATGATCCTTACTCTAACAACATATGACGTGCAATTCAAATGGCCTAACTCTAATAACATATGTTAATTGAAAACTATTGTAACATGTGTTCGATATATCTAAATATGCATGTGCTACATGATGTGGGATGAATGATGTATTTTGCTATATGCATATGCATGATCTTTTATTTTTTATTTTTATGTCTTTTTTGTTAAAAAATATATATATTTAACTAATGAAATTTCCTAAGCTTCTACGTCATATGCAATGTAAACTATAAGACTAATCTAATATGAAATGCATTAATCTACCCTATTATGCAACATATTTTTTTATGCATTTTTTCGTAATCTTACTTAAAAAAATCAAGACATATAATGCAACCGCTCATGTAAAGCACACAATTTAGCCCCGACCCAAGATAGAAAATCAAAACAATCAAAAAGTTGATCCGACGTCTCGCGGCTCAATATTTTTGATTATTGAGATTTTTTAACACGACACAACGACCTCACTTAATTGGAATTCAATCAAGCATGCAATACTTTAAACGAGAAAACAAAATATTCAAGAATTAATTTAGATAGGAACTTTACCTATCTTGTCTCTTGGGAAGAGACCTCCTTTTGTGAGCCGACCTTCAAGACCTGCAGCAAAAAGAGACGATTTTTCTCCTCTCTCTCTCTCTCTCTCTATTGCGTTGCCACTCCTTTTCTCTCAATTGTGGCTGTATTTTTTGTGTGTGTCTTTTCAGTGTTTGTGGCCTCCTTTTTATAGGTGAGAGGACTATTTTATTTAAGGAAAGATGATAAATCTGCACGTTGTCTATTTAGCTCTTGTATCCCATGTACAATATTTTTCCAATATTTCATCCGACGCTTTCCTTGAATATTGAAAGAATAATGAGAATATTCTCGGGAACATTCTCATATTCCCGGGAATATTCTCATATTCCAACTCGTCACCCCTTAACGGGAATATTTCATCTAACACTTTCCTTGAATATTGAAAGAATAATGCGAATATTCTCGGGAACATTCTCATATTCCCAGGAATATTCTCATATTCCAACTCATCACCCCTTAACGGGCCTGGCCAAATTCTCTTTCACCGCAGGCTTAGTCCAATTTGTTAAATTAAAGCTTAGAACCATCAATTGAAGCCCATTTGCCACATGTCCAATGCGAATGCAATAATAAATGCTCCTAAAACTATATGCTATGCAATTTAATCCTAATATTTTTTGTTTAGGGGTTAAAATTAATCCCTAAATTTTTGTGCATTAAATTACGAATGATTAATCAAAATTTAGATGTCAACACTTTGTGAACTGTGACTCAAGTTTTTCATGCGCGAGCTTGATTTGTGATCCCATCATATTACAGTTCGGGACTTCATCATCATTAGACGAAACTCCGCCTATTACCAAGGACTTATTTGAAGACTAACCACGTACCTGAAGTATAATCCAGGTGCAAGATAACAATGGTATGGAGCGATACTCTGACCTATTTGTAGACATGTATCCAGAAGCAATATACTCACATGTTTCCCCTTTGTCCAAAATCTCCGATATATGTCCGAAGGTGATGCAGCCTGCAAACAACGTGGAATGGAGTTGCCTGGATTAATTCTTTGATACGTGGAAGGAAAAAAGGGAAAGAAGAA